>JAJDFG010001910.1:7500-15000 GCA_021039105.1 Scomber colias
CCACTACCTAGCTACCAATCACCAAGTCAGTACTGATGCTCCACCCACCACCTAGCTACCAATCACCAAGTCAGTACTGATGCTCCACCCACCACCACCTAGCTACCAATCACCAAGTCAGTACTGATGCTCCACCCACCACCTAGCTACCAATCACCAAGTCAGTACTGATGCTCCACCCACCACCTAGCTACCAATCACCAAGTCAGTACTGATGCTCCACCCACCACCTAGCTACCAATCACCAAGTCAGTACTGTTGCTCCACCCACCACCTAGCTACCAATCACCAAGTCAGTACTGATGCTCCACCCACCACCTAGCTACCAATCACCAAGTCAGTACTGATGCTCTACCCACCACCTAGCTACCAATCACCAAGTCAGTACTGATGCTCCACCCACCACCTAGCTACCAATCACCAAGTCAGTACTGATGCTCCACCCACCACCTAGCTACCAATCACCAAGTCAGTACTGATGCTCCACCCACCACCACCTAGCTACCAATCACCAAGTCAGTACTGATGCTCCACCCACCACCTAGCTACCAATCACCAAGTCAGTACTGATGCTCCACCCACCACCTAGCTACCAATCACCAAGTCAGTACTGATGCTCCACCCACCACCTAGCTACCAATCACCAAGTCAGTAGTGTTTCAGCATCCAGGTTGCCAGGTGCCACTGAGCTGCAGTCTGATGTTACAAAACCAAAAAAACCTCATTATGACTCAAATACGTCGTGACAATTTGAGAAACAAAACCAGGGTATGTATAGGAGATGCCTTTGAAACATGGAGACGGTTACAGCGTCATACAGCACTCAGCTGCACCCGCTGATACGGAGGAGGATATGCAGGATCACGTCCAACAACTGGCAACCCGCGTGAAGTAGACTCTGGCAGGGAGGGGGCGAGGAGTAACAGCTCTCTCCAGTGTTTTGAACGTGGGCCACAGTACCATTTCTAAACGCTTGGTGTCAGAGTTACATACTTCAACTTTAAATATAAAATATTGCTCAAAAATAGCTGAAAATGTTCAAGTTTAGCGATCCCCAACCCTGCCCTAGTGCCCCTGAGCAAGGACAGCACTGCTCTGACCTAATTAGATGATAGTAACAGGATGGGACGCAGCATATGTGTGTGTGTGTGTGTGTGTGTGTGTGTGTGTGTGTGTGTGTGTACTCACAATAAGCACACACCTGCATTGAGAGCATCCTCTATCATCCTCTCTTCCTCCACAGAAAGCTTCATTACAGCGAGTTTAAGGCTCATTTTTCATTCACGTACTAAACAAGACGTTTCTTCCTTATAAGTTGGTTATGAAAAGGTCTTAAAGTCCTCCAGAGTTCAGACTGTCCAAGGATGTAGAGTCCGAGCCAGAGCCGTGTTGAAAGCCTTGTTTAAGGATGTGTCCACTCAGAGGTGAGAGACTGTCCATCAGGGGAACAGACGAGGCCTTTCAGCTTTGGTTAGTCCTGAATCAGAGGACGTGTATCTGGAGCTTCTGTTGGGGCAGGACAGCAAATCCACACATGTAGGACAAGATCAAGGAAGCCATGTGTGAGGGGAGTTTTCCATATTTAGGGTCAAGCATGGGGCTTTGAGGTCACAGTAAAGGCAGCACTATCATTGTTAGATGGTGAAGGCAGTTGTCTGTGGTGTTTTGGGGGAAGTAGGAGTCACTTTGATAACTAGGGTCAGAGGATATGACTGCTTGACTCCCTACACCTACAGATGGGTACCGCATTTCTTAGTTTGGAGAATAATGAACCAATAGGCTAATTCCTTATGCTGTAGATGCACTGAGTACAATGATACTACAGTATCTGTGAAGGCTTAAGGAGGATAGTGTCCTCAGAATCGTGGTGGTATCAGGAGCTTCTGTTCTGGGCAGGACAGTAAAGCCACAAATGTAGGACAAGATCAAGGAAGCCATGTATGAGGGAATTGTGCATATCTAGGGTCAAGCATGGGCCTTGAGGTCACAGTAAAGGCAGCACTATCATCTTGTCTGTGGTGTTTTGGGGGAAGCAGGAGTCACTTTGATAACTAGGGTCAGAGAATATGACTGCTTGACTCCCTAAACCTACAGATGCATTTCTTAGTTTGTAGAATAATGAACCAATAGGCTAATTCCTTATGCTGTAGATGCACTGAGTACAATGATACTACAGTATCTGTGAAGGCTTAAGGAGGATAGTGTCCTCAGAATCGTGGTGGTATCAGGAGCTTCTGTTGGGGCAGGACAGTAAAGCCACAAATGTAGGACAAGATCAAGGAAGCCATGTGTGAGGGAATTGTGCATATCTAGGGTCAAGCATGGGCCTTGAGGTCACAGTAAAGGCAGCACTATCATTGTTAGATGGTGAAGGCAACTGTCTGTGGTGTTTTGGGGAAAGCAGGAGTCACTTTGATGACTAAGGTCAGAGAATATGACTGTCTTGACTCCCGACACCTACAGGGTACTGCATTTACTAGTTTGTAGAATAATGAACCGATAGGGTAATTCCATATGCTGTAGATGCACTGGGCACAGTGGTACTATCTGTGAAGGCTTAAGTAATTGTGGTGGTATCTGGAGCTTCTGTTGGGGCAGGACAGCAAATCCACAAATGTAGGACAAGATCAAGGAAGCCATGTGTGAGGGAGTTTTCCATATTTAGGGTCAAGCATGGGCCTTGAGGTCACACAGTAAAGGCAGCACTATCATCTTGAGACGATGAAGGCAGCTGTCTGTGGTGTTTTGGGGGAAGCAGGAGTCACTTTGATAACTAAGGTCAGAGAATATGACTGACTCCCTAAACCAATGGGACACTTCCATATGCTGTAGATGCATTGAGTACAAACTAGTGTTGTAGTACTCGAGATTGGTCTTGGTCTTGAGATAGATTTTTTTGAGGTTCTTGGTCTTGTCTTGGAATGTAGGGATTTTTTTACTCGGTCTTGTCTCGGTCTTGGACTGGGCAGACTCAGGGTTTTTTTTTAACGAGACCGGTCAAGACCACCGCTGATAGGCTTTTTGTCCATGCCTTACTGATAAGAGTGAAAAAGGACCCTCTGCCTGCCCTGTGTCAGTGTGAGTGACTGGCACGCCCCCTACACACAGAGTTCGGAGACGACAGGAGGAAAGCGGCTGTGTGAACTCTCTAGGAAAGATGTCTACCAACTCAGCTATTATTACATTTGGTTTAAAAGCAAACTTAAATGAGAAGAAAACTCACATTTTAGTGTTTTGTTATGATTTTCCTTTCCCCTTTCCTGATATATATGGTCTTGGTCTTGTCTCGGTACTTTCTGGTCTTGGTAATGTCTCGGTCTCAGTTGGAGCAGTCTTGACTACAACACTAGTACAAACATTTATGGACATAGAGTATTCATGGAGCTATCTTTGAAGGCTTAAAGATTATCCTCAGAGGACAGTTTCCTAGTCATAGTGGCATCAAGCATCAGACGGTGTATTGATCATACTCTGATTCTCCTCGGCTGAACTTCAATAAACATTTACAGCTCAAGACATCCTGGACTCCACTAATGAGGTTAACCACTGATGAACAGATTCCCCTCTACACCACGAAGGAAGACTTTCTGTCAGCTGACTCAGGATGGAGCAGCGTTTCAATAAACTGGAGGACAGATTTTAAAAAGACTCATCCTCACTTTCAGTACTGTATCATTTGGGTGAAGCTCTAAAACAATAGATCCAACACATTTCCTCTAATAAAACCAACAGCATCATTTCATGGGGCCTGACAAACGTCTACGCCTCTACTTCATTTTCTTGACATTATTAGGACTGCTTTTTCTCAGACTTGACAGTTTTCAGTCCACGAACAGTAATTTGGCATTTATGTGTGAAATTGATGAAGCAACCTGAGAGTCTGGAGGCTCTGGATGTTGGTTGGGGGTAGTGTTGGTGGACATGACCCTTCAGTCTCTACATTTGTCTGCCAGACCAGCAGGATGGTGTATCCCAATTTTTTTTAAGAAAGTGGACCGCAGGGTTTGTTCCAATTATCAGGGTCTCACAGGATGCAAGCAGACAGGAAATGCCAGAGCGCTATCACTGTCAAAGCTCACAGTGGAAGTCCTCTTTATTTCTGGATACTGAAAACTGGAGGGGTCCATGTGCTTTATTGAGTTTTTAAGGGTTTCTTGTCGGGTGTACTGCTGCAATATGGAGCGTTAGGATGATTGATACGAGCCTTTTGGTCTATTCCAATAAAGTTTAGGACTTAGAAGGATATGCATTGGCATTTCTTTTCCTTTGGAGGGACTGATTCATTGAGAGAAGACATAAAAACAGCAGATCTTTGTCATCCATTTGATGATGGATGCAGAGTTTCATCAGTTTGGTTCCAACTGGACCCAATAGAGACCTTTGCAGTAAGGACAGCAATCTCATGGAATAATTTGCAATGTCTCCTTAAAATCAAAGGTTTTATTTGGTTTGAAAGAAACGTCTCAATAATTGTTCTCTGCTTGTGGTCCAGTAGTCCTCAAGTAAATGTTGACCCGGGAAGACATCAGGCGTTAACTCAAAAATGAGGTATACTTTCCTCTTTTTTTTTGGATACTGAAAACTGGAGGGGTCCATGTGCTTTATTGAGTTTTTAAGGGTTTCTTGTCGGGTGTACTGCTGCAATATGGAGCGTTAGGATGAATGATACAGTACGAGCCTTTTGGTCTTTGTGTCTGGACGTCAAGATGTCGAGATCTATTCCAGTAAAGTCTAGGACTCATAAGGATGTGCATTGGCATTTCTTTTCCTTTGGAGGGACTGATTAATTGAGAGAAGACATAAAAACAGCAGATCTTTGTGATCCATTTGATGATGGATGCAGAGTTTCATCAGTTTGGTTTTGGTGGAAGATTCAGATCTTCTAAGGTCAACCGTTCCAACTGGACAGCAATCTCATGGAATAATTTGCAATGTCTTCTTAAACTCAAAGGTTTCATTTGGTTTGAAAGAAACTTCTCAGTAATTGTTCTCCCATAGGTGGTCCCATAGAAGACAACAGGCCTTTAAATGAGGCCTATTGACCATCATTTATAAGAGATATGTGTAAAACCTGTGGTAATAGGTTGGAATCAAGTTGGCTAAAAAGGACAAACACAGAATCGGGTGATAATTTAATCCCAATGGTTTATAAACAGTCAAACCAAAGCAGGTCAATTTTCACCCTGGAGCACTAAAGTTGAAATAGGAAGGTTCACATGTGTGTCTATCTTTGTGTAAACAGGGTCAACCTCGTCTGTATAGATAAAAGTTATATGAAGTATGAAATCTTCTAAAAATATCAGGAATCAGCAGCTTTAACACCAGAATCATCCAACAAATCATGTTTCAGTCGAAGGTTATATTTCCTTTAGAGAGGTCGAGCACTTAATGCAACACTGCTGACCTATGGATAAAAGCCTCTGTTAAATGGTATGCATCCTTTAGATCTTTACATATATGGAAATATTGATATATCCAGAGAGCAGAGCTGAAGAGCACACACACCAAACGACAACAACAACAAACACAGAAAGCATTAGCTGACATTGATTCTGTCAGCTCAGTAATGTCCCGACATGATCCTCCACACACAGCCTTACATAACACACACACACACACACACACACACAAACACACTGCCAGCTAAATGCTATGTAAACATCTGTGAGGATTAGAGGCCTTATCCCATAAAGAACTTAGAGACTCCAGACTGCAATCGGATCCTGGTGACATGACTCAGCCTTTTATGTGACACCTGAACTGCTCCAAATTGAATCGGAGGAGTTTGGACTGTTTACGCTGCAGAGGTATGAAGCTACATTAAAACAGCAGGCGAGGCGACAGAAAGACGATATAACGGCTGCTACAGTCGACTGAATGACTCAACGATGATTCTTGAGATTGTGGTAGAAGCTTAAAAACACATCAAGCTAATAAATTACCATGAAAAACACAGGACTAAGCCAAACCATTGCATTGGGTGACATGTTACTTCATTGCCACAAACACATACACTGAAGTTTATTTTGAGTCAATCCTAAATATCATGAGGAAGAAGACAGCTAGATAGACAAGTCAGTTTAAAAATCAGCTTTGGAAATCCACTCAGCACACTTAAAGTTAAAGTTTATTCACATCAGTGCCTCAAAACGATATTCACGTTATAGTGACATCGCCCTCTAGTGGTCATAGTAATTATGACAGGAAGGAATCAGGTGTCATTATAAGTCCTGTTTCCATTAAATAAGTTCCCGGGTCAAATTTTGGACCCAATCAGAACTGACTCAGCCTCAAGCCCCATTCAGGAATTTTTTGGCGCCCCGAGGTAGTGACTTGTGTTTTGCCCCCAGTAAAAGTTTCGGGAGATTGTCTTGTAGGGCCACGTAAAATTACCTCGAAGTTCCTGCAGTGGAAACGACCCTATGGAGTCCATGTAGGGAGGAGCTGGTTGGGCAAGAGAGTCAACATGACCACAATCGTCCCCTAACCTTAACTTTATTATTGGAACCAAACAAGGTCCAGAAACCCTAAGTGTTAGGGAATGTTCCATCATTAATATGCACTGGGTCAAACTAGGCTGTGCGGTCATCGCAAGGCCTCACCAAATGATAGGGTTTAGACAGTGTCGCCTCTTGAGATAGTGATAAGCAGTGTGTCTGCTCCTTTTGGGGAAAACAGGAGCCACTCTGATAGTGTTGCTATAGCAGCCGAGGTCAGATATGTGTTTGACTGTTTTCCCTGAATGGGGTAGAGGCAGCTGGAGTCAGAGGTTTGATATAGTGCTGGATGTAGGACAAAGGTCCTGAGTAAGGCTAAGCAATGTTTTGTCTATAGGCCAGTAGACTAAATTCTGTATATTGTAGATGTGTTGGATCTGTCCATATTTGGGCATGGCTCAACCTTGGGCATTATCTGTGTGGTTTAAAGTCTATCCCCGGAGGAGAGAAACTTCAGAATTGAAGGAAGCATCAGGGCATGTAATGTGTACTGATCATTCGCTCGTTTCTCCTCCATGGAGTAAATAAACCTTTTCAATACAAGACATCCTGGACTCCTGTCTACTCTCTCCATTGATATATGGGCTGCATAATTAAAATCACTATCACTAAGAACCCTAACCCATCAGACACGAGAGTCAAAATAATGACAATCATCACCAAACCTTAACCACGCAGGTATTATTGCAACCATGACGACAGAGGTCAAGAAACCCTAACAAAGAAGAACATTTCAACTAAAAGGAAGTCTGGATGTGGAAATCAACTGTTTGCTAAGAAAAGTGATGGGAAATAATGATTCCTTGAACACTAGCTAAGAAGTTCAACATATTAACTAAGAAGATGATGATATGTCAATGTTGCGTCACCATTACCAAAGTAGGACTGGCCATTGGGAGCACCGGTACGTTGGTTGCTATGTAGGCCGCTTGAACCCATTATACAAAAACTAGAGTGAGATAGATGCGTTCTGGTTCCTGATGAAAACTAGTAGCTATACAAT
>JAJDFG010001910.1:20000-23580 GCA_021039105.1 Scomber colias
TCCTCAGACTGCAGTCACACTGGAGCGAGCCGAGGTCACTTCACCTCATTTTAGCCTCTTTGCATTGTTGATTCAGAATTGATTTAATAGTTTTTACTCATTACCTTTAAAGCACTTCCTGGTCTGGCTCCAGGATGCATATCTATCTCACTGCCAGCAGACTTCACACTAAAGGAGACGTTCAGGCCCCGAAACTCTGCAACAACCTGTTTAACCTTCACATCCCTTCCTTCCTTCCTTTCCTTTCCTTTCCTTCCCCCCTTCCTTCTTTCCTTCCTCTTTTCCTTTATCCCTCCCTCCTTCCTTGTTTCCTTCCGTCCGTCCTTCCTCCCTTCCTTCTTTCCTCTGTCCTTCTTTCCTTACTTCCTTCCTCCCTTCCTTCTTTCCTCTGTTCTTTTTTCCTTCCTCCCTCCCTCCCTCCGTCCCTCCCTCCCTCCTTTCCTTCCTTCTTCCTTCTTTCCTAACTCTTTTCCTCTATCCCTCCCTCCTTCCTTGTTTCCTCCCTCCCTCCTACCTTCCTTCCTTCCGTCCGTCCTTCCTCCCTTCCTTCTTTCCTCTGTCCTTCTTTCCTTCCTTCCTCCCTTCCTCTGCCCTTTTTTCCTTTCTCCCTCCCTTCTTCCTTGTTTCCTACCTCCCTTCCTTCTTCCTTCCTCCCTCCCTCCTTTCCTTCCTTCTTTCCTTACTCTTTTCCTTTATCCCTCCCTCCTTTCTTGTTTCCTCCCTCCCTCCTACCTTCCTTCCTTCCTCCCTTCCTTCTTTCCTCTGTCCTTCTTTCCTTCCTACCTTATATCAGTCTCTATAACTAACTTATTCTTTAGGTTTTATACTTTTTAGTTTTAGTTTTCACAATCACACAATATAATACAAGTGTCCTTTTTTCTTTTTTTACATAAAACAGGAACAAAAATGATTTCAATGAATTTATATTAAATGTAAAAAATCCAACAATATTTTTAAATGTTGATTTTAAAGACTCCTTTCCTTCCTTTCATTCCTTACTCCTTTCCCTTCCTCCCTCCCTCCCTCCCTCCCTTCCTTCCTTCCTTCCTTCCTTCCTCCTTTCCTCTCTCTCTCCTTACTCCTTTCTTTCTTTCCTTTCTTCTTTCCTTCCTGTTTTTGTCCTTACTCCTTTCCTTCCTTTCATTTCTTACTCCTTGCTCCTTTCTTTCCTTCCTTTCCTTCCTTACTCCTTTCCTTTCTTCCTTCCTTCCTGCCTGCCTTCCTTCCTTCCTTCCTTCCTTCCCTCTTCCCTCCCTTCCTTCCTTCCTTCCTTCCTTCCTCCTTTCCTCCCTCTCTCCTTACTCCTTTCTTTCCTTTCTTCTTTCCTTCCTCTTTTCGTCCTTACTCCTTTCCTTCTTTTCCTTCCTTACTCCTTTCCTTCCTTCCTTCCTTCCTCCCTCCCTTCCTTCCTTCCTTCCTTCCTTCCTTCCTTCCTTCCTCCCTCCCTCCCTCCCTCCCTTCCTTTAATTCCTCCCTCCCTCCCTTCCTTCCTTCCTTCCTTCCTCCTTTCCTCTCTCTCTCCTTACTCCTTTCTTTCTTTCCTTTCTTCTTTCCTTCCTCTTTTCATCCTTACTCCTTTTCTTCCATCCCTTCCTTCCTCCTGTCCTTCCTTCTGTCCTTCCTTGACCTGAGGAGGGTTAAAAACTCATTTATATTAACTTACTCATGTTGTTGAGCTTTGTCATATTGTTTTGCTCTCCGTGAATAAAAGGTTATTGTTAGATAATTCAAATTGAATGAAAACAAAAGAGGAGATAAGGAGGAGAAAAAAAAGTGAGGGAGGAAGGAAGGAGGGAATGAAGGGTGCACAGATGGATGGAGGGAGGACAGCAGTGGGTGTTTGTATTTTCCTGTATAATGATCTGTTTCTAAGAGCAGCGACTGCCGAGGGGAGAGACAGTGACTCAGCAAGCAGACCCGACACACACACACACACAGACACACACACACACACACACACACACACACACACACACACACACGCACACGCTTACCACACACATGACTGCAGATTCAGACAGATATGAACCCATAATGTATCTAATACCTGAATATCATCAAACACACAGGAACTGGAACGATTTCATGCTTAATGAGAGAGAACCAGGATAACGGCTCATTCCCTCTCTCTCTCTCTCTCTCTCTCTCTCTCTCATTCAGTCTCTATGTCTCTCGCCCTTTTTCTGACTCTCTCTTTCTCTCTCGCACACAAACAAAAGCCAGTGTTCCCCAGGGGTTGACTGGGGCAGCGACACACACACACACACACACATACACACAGAGAGAGAGACACAGTTACACAATCCCATATCGACACACACACACACACACACACACACACACACACACACACACACACACACACACACACACAAACACACACACACACAAAAGCACTAACAGACACATTTGGATGCAAAACTCCAGATAAATATGCAGTTACACAATCACACACACACAGAGAGAGCTGATAACACACACACACACACACACACAGAGAGCTCACACACACACACACAGACACACACACACACACACACACACATCAGACAAATCAGATGTGAGTGAGGATGTGAGGAGGCATGATGAAGCTGTAATAACTAATAAAGTCAGAAATTTGATGACTTCTAAATGAACTCACTGATGCTGACATCTTTATAAAAGGTTCAGCTGATTATCACAGTGTGTGAGGGAGGAAGGGAGGGAGGGAGGGAGGAAGAAGGAAGGAAAGGAGGGAGGGAGGAAAGGAGGGAGGAAGGAAGGAAGGGAGGGAGGAAAGGAAGGGAGGACGGAGGAAATAAGGAAGGAAGTAAGGTAAGAAGGAGGGATGGAGAAAGGAAAAGAGGAAGGGAGGAAGGAGGGAAAGAAGGACCCCCTTTCTTTCCTCCCTTCCTTCCTTCCTCTTTTCCTTTCTCCATCCCTCCCTCCATCCTTCCTTCTTTCCTCCCTCCCTCCTACCTTTCCTTCCCTCATTCTGTCCTTCCTTTCTCCCTCCCTCCTATCTTCCTTCCCACCCTCCTTCTTTCCTCCCTCCCTCCTATCTTCCTTCCCACCCTCCTTCTTTCCTCCCTCTCTCCTACCTTCCTTCCCTCCTTCTGTCCTTCCTTTCTCCCTCCCTCCTTTCCTCCCCTCCTTCCTTCTGTCCTTCCTTTCTCCCTCCCTCCTACCTTCCTTCCCTCCTTCCTTTCTCCTTCTATCTTTCTTTCCTCCCTCCTACCTTCCTTCATTCCTTATTTCCTCCCTCCTTTCCTTCCTTCTTTCTCCCTTCCTTCTTCCTCCCTCCCCAACAGGAGGATTAAGACACATCTTTCACTAACTTGAAGGATTCATGTGTGAAGCTCAGACTTTCTCCCTCCCTCCTTTCCTTCCCTCCTTCCTTTCCTCCCTCCTTTCCTTCCTTCTTCCTCCCTTCCTTCTTCCTCCCTCCCCAACAGGAGGATTAAGACACATCTTTCACTAACTTGAAGGATTCATGTGTGAAGCTCAGACCGATGAAGCTTCACATCAACTTTTAACAGTGAACTTTTCCTCTGAGGTGAACCAGTGAAGAAGCCTCAGTGTTTTAAACCTTCCTCCCTCC
>JAJDFG010001911.1:0-23540 GCA_021039105.1 Scomber colias
GTGATGAAGAAGTGATGAAGTGATGAAGAAGTGAATAATCAAAGTGATGAAGAAGTGATGAAGAAGTGATGAAGAAGTGAATAATCAAACTGATGATGAAGTGATGAAGAAGTGATGAAGAAGTGAATAATCAAAGTGATGAAGAAGTGATGAAGAAGTGAATAATCAAACTGATGATGAAGTGATGAAGAAGTGATGAAGTGATGAAGGAGTGATGAAGTGATGAAGTGATGAAGTGATGAAGTGATGAAGGAGTGATGATGAAGTGATGAAGAAGTGATGAAGAAGTGAAGAAGTGATGATGAAGTGATGATGAAGTGATGAAGGAGTGATGAAGGAGTGATGAAGGAGTGATGATGAAGTGATGAAGAAGTGATGAAGTGATGAAGGAGTGATGAAGAAGTGATGATGGAGTGATGAAGAAGTGAATAATCAAAGTGATGAAGAAGTGATGATGAAATGAAGAAGTGATGAAGTGAAGATGAAGTGATGAAGAAGTGATGATGAAGTGATGATGAAGTGATGATGAAGTGATGAAGTGATGAAGAAGTGATGAAGGAGTGATGAAGTGATGAAGAAGTGATGAAGGAGTGATGATGAAGGAGTGATGAAGGAGTGATGAAGAAGTGATGAAGGAGTGATGAAGGAGTGATGAAGGAGTGAAGATGAAGTGATGAAGAAGTGATGAAGGAGTGATGAAGGAGTGATGAAGGAGTGAAGATGAAGTGATGAAGAAGTGATGAAGGAGTGATGAAGGAGTGATGAAGGAGTGATGAAGGAGTGATGATGAAGTGATGATGAAGTGAAGATGAAGTGATGAAGTGATGAAGGAGTGAAGGAGTGATGATGAAGTGATGAAGTGATGATGAAGTGAAGGAGTGAAGGGTTAGGGGTTATGAACAGACCTGATGAAGGAGTGATGAAGGAGTGATGAAGAAGTGATGAAGTGATGAAGTGAAGATGAAGTGATGAAGGAGTGATGAAGTGATGAAGAAGTGATGAAGGAGTGATGAAGAAGTGATGATGAAGTGATGAAGAAGTGATGAAGAAGTGATGAAGGAGTGATGAAGGAGTGATGATGAAGTGATGAAGAAGTGATGAAGGAGTGATGAAGGAGTGATGAAGGAGTGATGAAGGAGTGATGAAGGAGTGATGAAGTGATGATGAAGTGATGATGAAGTGATGAAGTGATGATGAAGTGATGATGAAGTGATGAAGTGAAGGAGTGATGATGAAGTGATGAAGGAGTGATGAAGTGATGAAGTGAAGGAGTGAAGGGTTAGGGGTTATGAACAGACCTCGGTGATGCAGTCGTCGTGCGTCACCACCCTGACGACGTCCTCCAGCGGCAGCAGCGACGTACATTTGATCTCCGTGTAAACGTTCTTCCCTTCAGCGCAGGCGGCCAGCAGCTCCACCAGAGAGATGTGATACCTGCAGCCATTACATCACAGGGGGTCAAACATGAGGCCCGTGGGCCAGAACCGGCCCTCTGACGGTCCAATACGGCCCACTTTACTTCCTTTTTTTTTCTTCCTTTCTTCCTTCCTTCCTTCCTTCCTTTCCTTCTTTGCCTCCCTTCCTTTCCTTCTTTCCCTCCCTTCCTTTCCTTCTTTCCCTCCCTTCCTTTCCTTCCTTTCCTTCTTTCCCTCCCTTCCTTTACTTCTTTCCTTCCTTTATTCCTTCCTTCCTTTCCTCTTCTCTTCCTTCTTTCCTTCCTTCCTTCCTCTCTCCCTTTATTCCTTCCTTTCCTTCATTCCTTCCTTCCTGTCGTTTTTTCCTTCCTTTCCTTCTTTTCTTCCTCTCTTCCTTTATTCCTTCCTTTCCTTCCTCTCTCCCTTCCTTCCTTCCTTCCTTTCCTTCTTTCCTTCCTTCCCTCCTATCTTCTTTTCCTTCCTCTCCTTCTTTCCTCTCTTCCTTGCTTTCCTTCCTTCCCTCCCTTTATTCCTTCCTTCCTTTCTTTCCTTCCCCCTTCCTTTCATCCTTCCTTCCTTCCTGTCTTCACTTTTATCTGGAGATCAGCTGTTGACTCACTTCCTGGTTTTTAAACTGTAATGTGTTTTTTCTACCAGCAGGTGGCACAAGAAACTAAAACAACAGATCACTGGTTGCCGTGGTTACCTGAGCGGGCTGCTCTCTCCGACCCCCTCCCTGCTCTCGGCCATCAGCTCCAGCATCACGTTGAACGAGGCCTTGTCGTTGCCTTCCTCCCTTCCTTCTTTCCTCTCTTCCTTCCTTCTTTCCTTCCTCTCTTTCTTCCTGTCTTCTGTTCCTTCCTTACTTCCTCCCTCCCTTCCTTCCTTTCCTTCCTTTCCTTCCTTCCTTCCTCCCTTCCTTTCTTCTTTTCCTAGTTTCCTTCCTTCCTTCCTCCCTTCCTTTCTTCTTTTCCTAGTTTCCTTCCTTCCTTCCTCCCTTCCTACCTCCCAGGTCAAAGGTCAGCAGAATGAAGTAATCTTTTTTTTGGGGCCGTTTTTTTCAGTGACCTCATCATTGGTTGCCGTGGTTACCTGAGCGGGCTGCTCTCGCCGACCCCCTCCCTGCTCTCCGCCATCAGCTCCAGCATCACGTTGAACGAGGCCTTGTCGTTGTAGAAGACGACGACGTCCTCGCCCGAGTTCGTTAGCTGCGGAGAGAGAGAGAGAGTGAGATCGTTACTGCGTTGCCTAGGTAACCACACAGCACAGCACAGCGAAGCCTCTTCCTCCTCCTCCTCCTCATCCTCACCTCGGTCATGATCATGTCCTGACACTTCTTGACGTACTTGCCCTCGGCCTTGATGATGGTGTGCAGGAAGTTGAGGTACTGGACGTGGCGGCCGTGCGTTGCTAGGCAATGGATGAAGTGCTGCAGGACGCTCTCCGAGATCTCGCTGCACAGCTGATAGTTGTTACTGAAGATGTGCTGAACCGTCTCCGCCTCCAGCAGCTGCACACGGGCGAGAATACGTTACTATGACAACCTCTCGGCGAGAATACGTTACTATGACAACCGTCTCCGCCTCCAGCAGCTGCACACGGGCGAGAACACGTTACCATGACAACCTCTCTGCTCTCGATTCTCTCTACTTCCTGCCTTCCTTCCTTCCTTATTTTCCTTCCTTCCTTCTTTCTTTTCCGTCCCTTCCTTCCATCCTTCTTTTGCTTTCTTCCTTCCTTCCCTTCCTTCCTTCTTTTCTTTCCCTTCCATCCTTCCTCCTTTCCTTCTTTTCCTTCCCTTCTTTCCTTCCTTCCATCCTTCCTTCCTTCCTTACTTCTTTCTTTTCCTTCTTTCCTTTACTTCCTCCCTTCCTTCTTTTCCTTCCTTTCCCTCTTTTTTTTCCTCCCTTCCTTCTTTTCCTTCCTTTCCCTCTTTTTTTTCCTCCCTTCCTTCTTTTCGTCCTTCCTTTACTTCCTCACTTCCATCTTTTCCTTCCCTTCCATCCTTCCTTTACTTCCTTCGTCCCTTCTTTCTTTTCCTTCCCTTCCATCCTTCCTCCTTTCCCTTCCCTTCTTTCCTTCCTTCCATCCTTCCTTCCTTTATTTTCACCCTTCCTTCCTCCCTTCCATCCTTCTTTTCCTTCCCTTCCTTTCTTCCTGCCTTCCATTTTTTCCTTCCTTCCCTTCCTTCTTTCCATCCTTCTTTTCCTTCCCTTCCTTTCTTTCCTGCCTTCCATCTTTTCCTTCCTTCCCTTCCTTCTTTCCTTCCTCCCTTCCTTCCTTCCTGCCTTCCATCTTTCCTTCCCTCCTTCCTTCCTCCCATCCTTCCTTCCTTCCTTCCATCATTCCATCCTTCCTTCCTTTACTTCCTCCTTTCTATCTTTTCCTTCCCTTTCACCCTTCCTTCCTGCCTTCCATCCATCCTTTTTTTTGTTAGGAAGTTGTTTTCTCTAAAGTATCAAAGTAAAGCTGCAATTAATCCTTTTTTATTACTTAATGACTTTAAAATGACGATATTCAGGAGAAATATTCAGTTAATTATGATTTAAAACCTAAACTCTTCAAACTGAAGGAAGAAAGCAGATTAACTGAAACCGATCATTAATAATCACAGCTGTTGATATTCAGTCTGTTAATGTTCCTGATGGTAACCATGGTGACCAGACCAGTCTGTTAATGTTCCTGATGGTAACCATGGTGACCAGACCAGCCTGTTAATGTTCCTGATGGTAACCATGGTGACCAGACCAGCCTGTTAATGTTCCTGATGGTAACCATGGTGACCAGACCAGCCTGTTAATGTTCCTGATGGTAACCATGGTGACCAGACCAGTCTGTTAATGTTCCTGATGGTAACCATGGTGACCAGACTGGACCCTAGAACCAGGAGCGTACCCCGGGGTTCAGGAACAGGTTGAGGTTCTTGTGCAGCAGGGTCTGGTTCTCCTGGTTCCCCATGCAGAACTTCTGCAGGAACAGATGAGTGAACCTGATGATCTCCTGCATCTTCACATCGTTCTGCAGAGAGAAAGAAACCAGGGTCAGGGTCAGGGTCTCAGGGTCAGGGTCTCACCTGGTCGTAGGGTCAGGGTCTATGGGTCAGGGTCAGGGTCAGGGTCAGGGTCTCAGGGTCAGGGTCTCAGGGTCAGGGTCTCAGGGTCAGGGTCTATGGGTCAGGGTCAGGGTCTCAGGGTCAGGGTCTCACCTGGTCGTAGGGGGTTAGGGTCAGGGTCAGGGTCAGGGTCAGGGTCTCAGGGTCAGGGTCTCAGGGTCAGGGTCAGGGTCTCAGGGTTAGGGTCGGGGTCTCAGGTTTAGGGTCAGGGTCTCACCTGGTCGTAGGGGGTCAGGGTCAGGGTCTCAGGTTTAGGGTCAGGGTCTCACCTGGTCGTAGGGGGTTAGGGTCAGGGTCTCAGGTTTAGGGTCAGGGTCTCACCTGGTTGTAGGAGGGTCAGGGTCTCAGGGGGGGTCGGGGTCTCAGGGTCTCAGGGTCAGGGTCTCAGGTTTAGGGTCTCAGGGTTAGGGTCTCAGGTTTAGGGTCAGGGTCTCACCTGGTCGTAGGGGGTCAGGGTTAGGGTCTCAGGGTCAGGGTCTCACCTGGTTGTAGGAGGGTCAGGGTCATGGTCGGGGTCTCAGGGGGGTCGGGGTCTCACCTGGTCGTAGGGGGGTCAGGGTCTCAGGGTCTCAGGGGGGGTCAGGGTCTCAGGGGGGTCAGGGGTCTCACCTGGTCGTAGGGGGGGTCAGGGTCTCAGGGTCTCAGGGGGGTCAGGGTCTCACCTGGTCGTAGGAGGGTCAGGGTCAGGGTCTCAGGGGGGTCGGGGTCTCAGGGTCAGGGTCAGGGTCTCGGGGGGTCAGGTCTAGGGTCAGGGTCAGGGTCTCACCTGGTCGTAGGGGGTCAGGGTCTCAGGTCTAGGGTCAGGGTCAGGTTTAGGGTCAGGTCTAGGGTCAGGGTCTCAGGGGGGTCGGGGTCTCACCTGGTCGTAGGAGACCTGCAGCAGGTCCAGCATGACCTTGTGGGCCCCCATGTTCTTCAGGAGTCTCTGCTGCTTCTTCCAGACGCCGCTGCTGCACATCTTATTGAGCCGCTCCAGGATCTGCAACAGAGACCACACGGGGTTACAGGAACCCTGAGGAACCCCGAGGAACCCCGAGGAACCCCGAGGAACCCTGATACTCAGAGGAACCCTGAGGAACCCTGGTACTCAGAGGAACCCTGGTACTCAGAGGAACCCCAAGGAACCCTGGTACTCAGAGGAACCCTGGTACTCAGAGGAACCCCGAGGAACCCTGGTACTCAGAGGAACCCCAAGGAACCCCGAGGAACCCTGGTACTCAGAGGAACCCCGAGGAACCCCGAAGAACCCTGATACTCAGAGGAACCCCGAGGAACCCTGGTACTCAGAGGAACCCCGAGGAACCCTGATACTCAGAGGAACCCTAGTACTCAGAGGAACCCCAAGGAACCCTGGTACTCAGAGGAACCCCGAGGAACCCTGGTACTCAGAGGAACCCCGAGGAACCCCGAAGAACCCTGGTACTCAGAGGAACCCCGAGGAACCCCGAAGAACCCTGGTACTCAGAGGAACCCCGAGGAACCCTGAGGAACCCTGAGGAACCCTGAGGAACCCAGAGGAACCCCGAGGAACCCCGAGGAACCCCGATACTCAGAGGAACCCTGATACTCACAGGAACCCCGAGGAACCCTAATACTCAGAGGAACCCCGAGGAACCCTGATACTCAGAGGAACCCTGATACTCAGAGGAACCCAGAGGAACCCTGATACTCAGAGGAACCCTGATACTCAGAGGAACCCCGAGGAACCCTAATACTCAGAGGAACCCCGAGGAACCCTGATACTCAGAGGAACCCCAAGGAACCCCGAGGAACCCTGATACTCAGAGGAACCCCAAGGAACCCCGAGGAACCCTGATACTCAGAGGAACCCCAAGGAACCCCGAGGAACCCTGATACTCAGAGGAACCCTGATACTCAGAGGAACACTGATACTCTCTCTCTTTACTTCTTCATTCATATTAATCCATCTATCCATTCAGCCATCTATTAGCCACTATTAGCATAACACAATCCCCAGGTGCACTGTGGGTAATGTAGTCTCCTTCCTCTCTCTCCTCTCCTTCCTCTCTCTCCTCTCCTCCTCTCCTTCCTCTCTCTCTCCTCTCCTTCCTCTCTCTCCTCTCCTTCCTCTCTCTCCTCCTCTCCTTCCTCTCCTTCCTCTCTCTCCTCTCCTTCCTCTTTCTCTTCTCCTTCCTCTCTCTCCTCCTCTCCTTCCTCTCTCTCCTCTCCTTCCTCTCTCTCCTCTCCTTCCTCTCTCCTCCTCTCCTTCCTCTCTCTCCTCTCCTCTCTCTCCTCTCCTTCCTCTTTCCTCTCCTTCCTCTCTCTCTCCTCTCCTTCCTCTCTCCTCCTCCTTCCTCTCTCTCTCCTCTCCTTCCTCTCTCTCCTCTCCTTCCTCTCTCTCCTCTCCTTCCTCTCTCTCCTCTTCCTCTCTCTCCTCTCTCCTTCCTCTCCTTCCTCTCTCTCTCCTCTCCTTCCTCTCTCTCTCCTCTCCTTCCTCTCTCTCTCTCCTCTCCTTCCTCTCTCTCTCTCTCCTCTCCTTCCTCTCTCTCTCCTCTCCTCTCTCTCTCCTCTCCTTCCTCTCTCTCCTCTCCTTCCTCTCTCTCCCTCTCTCTCCTCTCCTTCCTCTCTCTCTCCTCTCCTTCCTCTCTCTCCCTCTCTCTCCTCTCCTTCCTCTCTCTCCTCCTCTCTCCTTCCTTCCTCTCTCTCCTCTCCTTCCTCTCTCTCTCTCCTCTCCTTCCTCTCTCTCTCCTCTCCTTCCTCTCTCTCCTCTCCCTCCTCTCTCTCCTCTCCCTCCTCTCTCTCCTCTCTCTCTCCTTCCTCTCTCTCCTCTCCTTCCTCTCTCTCTCCTCTCCTTCCTCTCCTCTCCTCTCCTTCCTCTCCTCTCCTCTCCTTCCTCTCTCTCTCTCTCTCTCCTCTCCTTCCTCTCTCTCTCTCTCCTCTCCTTCCTCTCTCTCCTCTCCTTCCTCTCTCTCCTCTCTCTCCTCTCTCTCTCCTTCCTCTCTCTCCTCTCCTTCCTCTCTCTCCTCTCCTTCCTCTCCTCTCCTCTCTCTCCTCTCTCTCTCCTTCCTCTCTCTCCTCTCCTTCCTCTCTCTCCTCTCCTTCCTCTCTCTCCTCTCCTTCCTCTCTCTCCTCTCTCTCCTCTCTCTCTCCTTCCTCTCTCTCCTCTCCTTCCTCTCTCTCCTCTCCTTCCTCTCCTCTCCTCTCTCTCCTCTCTCTCTCCTTCCTCTCTCTCCTCTCCTTCCTCTCTCTCCTCTCCTTCCTCTCTCTCCTCTCCTTCCTCTCTCTCCTCTCCTTCCTCTCTCTCCTCTCCTTCCTCTCTCCTCCTCTCCTTCCTCTCTCTTCTCTCCTTCCTCTCTCTCTCCTCTCCTTCCTCTCTCTCCTCTTCTTCCTCTCTCTCCTCTCCTTCCTCTCTCTCTCCTCTCCTTCCTCTCTCTCCTCTCCTTCCTCTCTCTCCTCTCCTTCCTCTCTCTCTCCTCTCCTTCCTCTCTCTCTCCTCTCCTTCCTCTCTCTCCTCTCCTTCCTCTCTCTCCTGTCCTTCCTCTCTCTCTCCTCTCCTTCCTCTCTCTCCTCTCCTTCCTCTCTCTCCTCTCCTTTCTCTCTCTCCTCTCCTCTCCTTCCTCTCTCTCCTCTCCTTCCTCTCTCTCCTCTCCTTCCTCTCTCTCCTCTCCTTCCTCTCTCTCTCCTTCCTCTCTCTCTCCTCTCCTTCCTCTCTCCTCTCCTTCCTCTCTCCTCCTCTCCTTCCTCTCTCTCCTCTCCTTCCTCTCTCCTTCCTCTCTCTCCTCTCCTTCCTCTCTCCTCTCCTTCCTCTCTCTCTCTCCTCTCCTTCCTCTCTCCTTCCTCTCTCTCTCCTCTCCTTCCTCTCTCTCCTTCCTCTCTCTCCTCTCCTTCCTCTCTCTCCTTCCTCTCTCCTCTCTCCTTCCTCTCTCTCTCCTCTCCTTCCTATCTCTCCTCTCCTCTCTCTCTCTCCTCTCCTTCCTCTCTCTCCTCCTCTTCCTCTCTCCTCCTCTTCCTCTCTCCTCTCCTTCCTCTCTCTCCTCTCCTTCCTCTCTCTCCTCTCCTTCCTCTCTCTCCTCTTCCTCTCTCTCCTCTCCTTCCTCTCTACTCCAACCGGTCCAGGCAGATGTTCTCCCACTCTGAGTCTGGTTCTGAGGGTTCTTCCTGTTAAAAGATGTTCTCCCACTCTGAGTCTGGTTCTGAGGGTTCTTCCTGTTAAAAGATGTTCTCCCACTCTGAGTCTGGTTCTGAGGGTTCTTCCTGTTAAAAGATGTTCTCCCACTCTGAGTCTGGTTCTGAGGGTTCTTCCTGTTAAAAGATGTTCTCCCACTCTGAGTCTGGTTCTGAGGGTTCTTCCTGTTAAAAGATGTTCTCCCACTCTTAGTCTGGTTCTGAGGGTTCTTCCTGTTAAAGGGAGTTTTTTCTCTCCACTGTCACCAAGTGCTGCTCATGTGGGAATGTTGGGTCTCTTTAACCTTCCTGTCGTCCTGCCGGCTCAAATTGACCCGTCTGTTTTGACTGTTCCTTCCTTCCTTCCATCTTACCTTCCTTCCTTTCTTCTTTTCTTCCTTCCTTCCTTCCTTCCTTCCATCTGTGCTTCCTCTCTCCTTATTTCTTCCCTTCCTCCATCTCCCTTTCTTCCTTCCTTACTTCTTTCCTCCGTCCGTCTTTCCTTCCTTCTTCCCACCCTCCTACTTTCTTTCCTCCCTCCCTTATTTACTTCTTTCCTCCATCCTTCCTTCCTCCCTGCCTTCTTTCCTTTACTCCCTTCCTCCTTTCCTTCCTTGACTCGAACACAACAGGGGGGTTAAAGTTAAAACCTGAAGAGTTCAGTTTAGACCTGCTCTATGTGGAAAGAGCCTTCACATGACTCTGATGTGATTTGGAGCTTTATAAATAAAGATTAAAGATTGATTGAAAATGATGAATTGATTATCAAACAGTTCATTTAATAGTTGGCAACTGATCTTTGCAGCTCTAAATACAAGACTGAGAAGTTTGAAGAGCTGGCAGTAAGATCTGAGTCAGGTGAGCCTTAACTTAAATCCAAAGTGAACAGTTCGCTGAAACCCATCTGGTAGTGTTTCAGCTGAAGTCAGTCACGTGATGTTTATTGGCAACAACTTGGAAGTAAAAATCAAGCAGGTGAAAGAAAAGGTTTGACTAGTTGAACCTTTGAATGTGTTTTTGTCCTCTGAGTGTTTTCATGCTGGGAAGGAATCAGCCAGTGTGAACAGAAGTGTGATTAAAGCCACCAGTGATTCATTGGACACAGAATGAAGACACATGAGAACCAGTTCTTTAATGTTCCTCTCCAGTTCTGTTGGATGCCGTATGACTGCAGAGTATGTTGGCATAAATAAACCGAATGATCCTGAACAGTGAAAGCCACCATTGTTAAAGAGACGAAGGTAAGAACGCCACCTACAGGAACTCAAGGAGGAGGAGAAAGACACGACACAGTCCCGCCCACACTGATTGATTGACAGGTGGTCTCTGAAGTGTTAAACACCAAAGAGGAAGAAAACATTTTTAAACCGTGTGAACGATGCAGACAGACGAGTTCTCTCACCTCTTTCACATTCTGGTAGTTCTCGTTGCTCTTCTCCAATTTGTCCTTCTTCAGTGTCGATTCCTCTAATGCCCCCTACAGGATGCAGACGGTAAGACAGCATATGCAGTTCTCTGGGTATTGTACTACATTATACACACTTATATCACTCATCAAACTACGACAACAGATTTGACCAAGCTTAAAGGACCAGTTCAGTGTTTCCAGTGTTTGTTAAAGCAGCAGTCAGGTTTTCATTCCTCCTGTTCATACTGAATATTAAAAGATCTCCTTTAAATGTGCTTTCAGTGGAAGTGATGGAGGACTAAATCCACAGTGTTTCACTCATTTAAAGTCTCTGATCAGCTTCTATTGAGCTTCAGCAGTGTGAGTTAGTCATATCAGTGATATCTGACACATTTACAGTCTGTTTAGCATCAGATTCCCTCTTAGTGTTTCCTGTTTCTCTGTGGTGGAAGTATAGGAACAAAAAGACTTTGCTACTAAAAACACTGTAACGCTGAAACATAGAAGATGAAGATTTGACTCATTCAGACTCTGAAGCTTCATATTAGCTTCACATCAACTTTATAATCCATGTTTCCACAGAAGGAGGACTGTGGATTTAGTCCTCCATCACTTCCTGTAAACATTATGAAGGATCTAATGGTCAGTATGAACAGGAGGAATCATTAGCATCTGGCCAGCTGCATGAATATGATTGGATGTTGCTTGTCAGCTGATGAAGGAACCACTGATGCTGCAAGTGATTTGCACCTTGTTTATCTTGTGAGAGGAGGTTTGATGTTGTCTTTTTTAGGATGTCTTCACTGTGCGTTGACACTGATACTAAAGGTGTCAACATTCAAATTTAAATTCATGGTTGCGTATCATGTAATGCCTACAGCTCTACCCTGGTTATGGACCCTTGTTGCATGTCATACTCCTCTCTCTCTTTAGCTGTTTCAAATGATCAAATAAAGGCATTTCAGTTTTAATCGTCTGCTTCCAGATATCTGAATCACAGATGTCCACATTTCCAATTTGTTCATGGGTTCATATTGGTCTGGGATTCTGTCCCAGATAGCATGCGAATGTGGGCCACTTGAGGCAATGATCCGGCACTGTAGGCATTCTTCTGGCCCGGACAAAACAGACGTGAACCTAAACTGGCCCATGTAGTAAATGACATTTGGGCCAAATATCACAAAACGAATATGGCCCATCTTTGGCCGAAATATGGCAAGTATGGCAATGACTAATCCGGATGTGAGCCTAAAGAGGCCCACATATAAGGAAACATACTTGGCCCACCTTTGTTGAAACATATTTGGGCCAGTCTTGGCCGAACTGGTTTATTTGGTGTGTTTTTGGTTGACATCTGGCATTGTGATGGCCTGGTTATGGCCCACTTTTGGCAAACATGAGCGGGCCGCCCAAGTGCCATCATTCCATGCTGTATGTGGGCCGGATGAACATGTCAGGTGTGGGCCAGATATGGGCCAAAAGAATTTTGCTATCTGGGGTTGATTGACGCCTGTTTCCCCCAGTTGGGAGAATAATTGGGCAATCACAGCTTTCTATAAATTCAGAATGGGGACATAATCTTCCTACATATGTAACAATCAATATCTATGAACAGTAGGATCAGAAAAGTGTCCAAAAAAATAATGTCGAAACAAAATGACCTCTGAGTCTGATTATCAAGCTTATAACTTGTTAGCTTGCTGTAATTAGTTAGCGATGGTTAATTAGCAATATATTAATTTGCAATAGTTTAACATGCAGTACAAGTGTGTATAAAATGTACCATCATTAGAACAGATATCTAGACATCTTTGTACAGCGTTGTACTTTTATGTCACAGTAGAAACAGAAACACAACACAGAGTTAGGAAAGTGTGACATGCAACAAGAGTCTGAAGCCAGATCTGAACCCAAGGACCACGTAGTTACACCTCAGCCAACGAGACACCAGAAAGCCCCACACCAACACCAACACCAACGCACAGGAAGCTCAAACACCAGCTAATATGAATAAATACATTCAGAGTATGAACAAATGTTATTCTGCCAAAGGAAACGTTTGATGTGCTGGAAGTAGGCATGGGCCGGTATGAGATTCTGGCGGTATGATAACCATAAGCAAAAATATCACGGTTTCACGGTATGGCGGTATTGCGCAATAGCTCTACAATGTTCCTAAAACGAAGAAAAATAAAGACAGACATGTTCATTTAACCCTCCTGTCGTCTTCCCGGGTCAAATTGACCCCATCTCTCTTTTGACTGTTCCTTTTTTCCTGCCTTCCTTCCTTCTTCCCTCTTTCTTTAATTTTTCCTTCCGTCTTCCCCTCCTCCTCTCCTTCTTTGCTCCCTCCTCCTTCCATCCTTCCTCCTTTCCTTCCTCCCTCCCTCCCCCTTACTCCTTTCTTTCCTTCGTTCCTTCCTTCTCTCCTTACTTCCTTCCTCTTTTCCTCATTAATCCTTTCCTTCCTTCCTTCTTTCCCTCCCTCCTTACTCCTTTCCTTCCTTCATTCCTTGCTTCCTTCCTTCCTTCCATCCTCCTTTACTTCCTCCCTTCCTTCTCTCCTTACTTCCTTCCTCTTTTTCTCATTAATCCTTTCCTTCCTTCCTTCTTTCCCTCCCTCCTTACTCCTTTCCTTCCTTCATTCCTTGCTTCCTTCCTTCCTTCCATCCTCCTTTACTTCCTCCCTTCCTTCTCTCCTTACTTTCTTCCTCTTTTCCTCATTAATCCTTTCCTTCCTTCCTTCTTTCCCTCCCTCCTTACTCCTTTCCTTCCTTCATTCCTTGCTTCCTTCCTTCCTTCCATCCTCCTTTACTTCCTCCCTTCCTTCTCTCCTTACTTCCTTCCTTCCTCTTTTGACCAGACTAAAAACGTCTCATACCTTAGGAACGGTATGACAGAACATTTGGCGGTTTCGGTTATCGTGGCTTTTTCAAATCGCGGTGAACCTTGAACACGGTTATCATCCCATGCCTAGCAGGAAGTAAGCTGCAATGTTTAAGTTAGTTTGCTGGTTAGTGGATCAGTTGCTGTTATTTAAAGCAGCCGTTAAAAAAACATGAATCATTAAAACTGAATGGAAGTTAATTATTAATACCGAATATCAGGCCTGGACTGGGACAAAAATTCAGCCCTGGACTTTTTGGTCTTGAATAGGCTGATTTGGGGGAAGTCATTATAGGTAGAAATGATCAAAAATTAGAGAATGCGTGGGCGGGACTCCTGGGCCTCTGTAGCCTATCATAGGGCCACTGGGCCAGGTATTCTTTAGACAGACAAGCCAATGGGCCTCTGCTGTGTCTGCAGGCTGCAGCGGAGCTCTGTGGGCCAGTGCATGTCTCTGCTCTGGGCCGGGAGAGTTACCATGGCAACTAAATGAACAAATAAAAAATAAAAAACGGGCAGCCATCGGCCCATTATTGATCGGCCCCACCGGGAAAAGTCCCGGTACTCCCAATGACCAATCCACCCCTGCCGAATATTAACTTCTGAAACTAAAGCTGTATGCTGACGATTCTGCTCTCTTCATCTCTGTTTCCTCTTTAAATTTTTACTTTTTTTTTTTTTTTTACATGTATTCATTTGCATTTATTCACATTTTCAATATGCACACACAAATCCTGTAAACTCTACAAATGTATAAATCTCTATTTTTTTATTCTCTCTCTAAGTCCTCAAAAACCAGCCAGCTGTTCTTCCTCCTCACCTCTCCTTTCTCTTTCTTTTCCTTCTTTCCTCCTTCTGCTCCTCCTGTGCCTTTCTTCTCCACCCACAGCTCAGATTTCTCCACCAGCGTGCGGAGGCGATCCAGATCCGCTTTGATCAGCTTGTAGTTCTCCACATCCTGAGCCGAGATCAGCAGCTGGACCTGCAGACACACAGAGAGACGTTCAGGAGGTTTTTAATATCACTGTTCATTGTGAAGCGCTTCGGTTAGAAAAAATAGACTTTAAAGACTGTGTAAAGTGAATTCAGACATTTTCTTCTAAACACATTAAATAGGTCATAAATGTATTTCTATAAAAGGCGTTAAAAAGCATTTCAACCATTTAGATTTGAATTGTGGAGCTAGGATTAGCATAAACCCGCCCCTGCTGCTGTAGAGGTATAAATACATTCAGCACACACTACTACTACTACAGTCTACAGTTAGCCAGTTAGCTGAGCTAGCCGCCGAGTTAGCCACCGAGTTAGCTGCCGAGCTAGCAGCCAAATTAGCTGCTGAGCTAGCCGCCGAGTTAGCTGCTGAGTTAGCCGCCGAGCTAGCAGCCGAGTTAGCCATAGAAAGCTCTCAGACGTCCATGTTTTGGGTAGAGGTGGTTACTACAGTGTAAACGGTCTGCTTACTATCTGGTCCTTAAGTGTGTAGTATAGAAGTATGTAGTATGTAGTATGTAGTATGTGGTTTCGAACACAGCCATAGTGTACCTGTTTGAAGGTGTGCAGCACTTCCTGTCTCTGGCTGAAGTGTCTGAAGAGCAGCTGCAGGGCTCCAGACACCAGAGGAGGGTAATCGTGCATGGTGAGGTGAACCAGCACCCGCAGAAACATCCGACCACCTTCATCATCCACCTCCAGGATACTGTTCCCCTTACTGCACGCACACACACACACACACACACACACCACACACACACACACACACACACACACGGAAAAATACTCAATATGCTACTTTTATGAATGAAGTATGCAACTCCATCCAAATGAATAGATGGAGTTGCATCATTCATCACGTGACCATCACCCCGTTACATACCCGACTCCAAACATGGCCTCCGCCTGCTCCCCAATGTGCAGCAGGTTGATGGTGGCTGAGGAGGGACAAACAGAGTCACGTGGTTTGAGTTTATTCAGAGAGAAATATTTTAGATTTAAAAGTTTAAAAAAAGAAAGAAATGAGAGACCTGTGGATTTATAACACTTTACTTTAAAATTACACATTTTAGAGTTTATCTGGGTTCTACCTGTTGTTTCCATGGTGACTGGGGAGCCTTTTACTGACACTATCAACTATTAAAAACTACATATATGCAATAAAACAGTGATGTAATACAAAGATCCTCATGTGCTGCTTGTTGTTAATGTTTTCATCTCAGTGAGGATAAAATGAGCTGCTGTCTGATATGCTGGTAAAGTTCAACATCTGGACTCAGACTGTAAGAAAGAAATATTCAAGACTCAAAAATAACACAATTAAAAGTTTATTTAAAGCAAAAAGTCGTCTGTACCTGCCTGCTCCATGTTCGTGGTGGCGTCGGCGTCGGCCATGTCATAAACATCCACAAACTCCTTCTTAAAGACGGACAGCAGGAAGGAGATGCGGTAGTCCAGACGCACGTTGAGGATGAACTGATGAGGATGAGAGTTGAGTTCAATTTCAGCTCCAGTAAGAAATGATTTCATGTTAAAGTAACTTAATAAATGCATCATCTATTGATTGATGCCGGGGCTGCATGGAGCTCACTCACTGGTCCATCAGTCTCGTATTGGTTACCTGTAATATCTCCAGTATCTTCAGCTTGGTGTCCATCACTGTCAGATCCATGTTTTCTATACTGTCCTTACTGCCTCTCTGTCCTTCAAGCACAAGTCCCGCCCCTAGCCCCGCCCCTCTGGCTCCACCGCCGCCAAATATGGACTGCTTCCTGTTGAGCACCATGGTGGACATAATCTGACCCATCCCGTGTATGGAGCGCTTCACGTTCTTCCCTTCAGACAGAAAGATGAGGAGATCATTTTACTTGTATTGTGATGCTAAAGGAACAAATCCTTCAAAATAAAAGCTCCTCAAAATACAGGAACCCGCTGCACTGGGTGACATATTCCTTTATTTTGAAGAGTTTATTTCTTTAATAGTTTTTGGACAACCACAGAAGACTAAGACAAATCAGACTTTGATACACAAACCATGCTTGTTATTAAATCAGTTCATTTCAGTTATTAAAATATGTGTATCATGTCAGTGTTTAGCTTCCTCTGCCCCCCTGTGATGCCTCAGAGTTTGAGAAGCTCTGCGTCAGGTCAACAGGAAGTAGAACAGACAGTACCTGATCCGTCATCGTGGAATAAGAGCGCAGCGTGAGCAGGGTTCGGTCTGCAGTCGATGATGCCGAGCAGCGTTCTGGTGAGTCTGAGCAGCTCAAAGAAACTGTAGAGAACCAAAGTAGATCAAATGTCGGGCCAAACTCACCACCTGGACAGGAAACAGGAAGTGGTCACAGATTAGCAAAGACTGATGGATGTAGAGCAGAGGAGTCAAACTCATTTTCATTCAAGGGCCACATACAGCCCAATTTGATCTCATGTGGGCCGGATCATTAAAAAGATGGAAGGAACAAGGGAAGAAGGGAAGGAAAAGAAGACAGGAAGGAATGAGGGAAGGAAAGAAGGATAAAAGAAAGACAGAAAGCATTAGGACAGAAAGAAGGAAGGAAGGACAGATGGGAGGAAGGAAGGAAGGCAGGAAGGAAGGAAAAGAAGACAGGAAGGAAAAGATGGAAGGAACGAAGGAAGGAAGAGAAGGAAAAAGAAAAAAGAAAGGGGAGAAGGAAGGAAGGAAGGAAGGAAGACAGGAAGGAAAGATGGAAGGAAAGAAGGAAAAAAGAAAGAAAGAAAGGGAAGAAGGACAGATAGAAGGGAAGGAAGGAAAAGAAGACCGGAAGGAAAGATGGAAGGAAGGAAGAAAGAAAGAAAGACAGGAAGGACAGTGGGCCGGATTGGGTCCCTCGGCGGGCCAGTTCTGGCCCACGGGCCGCATGTTTGACACCCCTGATGTAGAGAGTTGTAAAAGAAGGAGAGGAGAGAAGCAGATATCTGACCTCGTATGTGAGTTTGTTCTTCTCCTCGTTGTGGAACGGCAGCTCGTCGTGCAGCACGTTGTTCAGATACTCTTCCATGAACACCATGGTGTTGGAGAAACGGTTCTTCTTGTTGTCTCTGCTGTCGTCCATGTTGGAGTCGTAACTGAAGGTCACAAACATCACAATTAAAGATAAGATAAGATCAGACTGGATCAACATTCTTGTGTTCTTATCCCAAAACTCTGACTATGGTAAAGTTTGTTCATTCGAGTGTTCAAAGGAAAATGTACTTTCGGGTTTTGCTTTTAATTTCTCTATATTAAGATTATGCAGCAACTACCCCTTTGAGACTGAAGTCAATGTGTATCTTCAAGTGTAATACCACTGATGGCCACTAGAGGTCCTAAGTGAAAGCTTGAACTTTACTGAGTCAATCTTTGTCTTCAACAACTCGTTCTGGGATCAATCTTTAAATTCAGACCCTCTGATAAGTGCAGGTCTGGTCTGGAAATGTCAATATACTTCCGGAAACCTCAATATATATCGCCTGAACAGGGACTTGAACCCTGGACCCTCAGATTAAAAGTCTGATGCTCTACCGACTGAGCTATCCAGGCTCTGTGAGGGACTCTTCCCTCAGTGTGAGTCCTGGAGCCAACTGTCAATCACAGCTGTCAATCAACAAGCACATAGCAGACAAACACAACTACTACAAGTCTTCAAACCTAGTTAACAAAGCAATAATGTCCAGCACACTTGTAAGAAAGGTTTCATTTAGAGACTGAGATCAGAATGACTTGTTCAACAGAGAAGTTGTTTGAATGAGAATGACTTGGAGCAGCTGGTAGCCATCAGGAGTCACTTTAAGGTTCTTCATACTAAAGGTGTGATTGCTCTCCCAGCTAGGATTACATCACCTGGACAGGGACTTGAACCCTGGACCCTCAGATTAAAAGTCTGATGCTCTACCGACTGAGCTATCCAGGCTCTGTGAGAAGCCTTCTGAGGAAATAGTCAAGATCCCAAATCATAAAACTATACACCAGTTAATAATTTCATTTAGCAGAAGCTTTTATCCAAAGTGACGAACATCTGAGAGTTGATACACAAAAGCAATGTTCCCGTCTAGTTTGACAGTATATTTACTTTGGTAACTTGTTTACGAAAAATGTATAATATGTCCTTCAGACACGTCATGGTAGGTACAACTAAACCATGTTCACCTTCAACTCTGACTATGATCAAGTTTGTTCATACAAGTGTTCAAGTTCAATTCATCAAAATGTACTTTTGGGTTTTGCTTTAAATTCTCTATATTAAGATTAAACAGCAAATACCACTTTGAGACTGAAGTCAATATGTATCTTCAAGTGTAATATCACCAACTGCCAGCCTTAACTTTACTGAGTCAATCCAACCCTCCAACACTCATTCTGATCTCACTCTTTGTGAGCTGGTGGTCTGGAAATCTCAATATATATATATATATCGCCTGAACAGGGACTTGAACCCTGGACCCTCAGATTAAAAGTCTGATGCTCTACGACTGAGCTATCCAGGCTCTGTGAGAAGCCATCTGAGGAAATACTCAAGATCCCAAATCATATATTAATACACCAGTTAATAATTTCATTTAGCAGATGCTAAAGTGACGAACATCTGAGAGTTGATACAACAAAAGCAAGTTTCTAGTCTACCAAGATAATAGCTCGTCAGTATATTTCTTTTGGTAACTTATTTACGAAAAAGTTTGTAATATGTCCTTCAGACACATCATGGTAGGTACGACTGAGCTCTGTTCACCTCATGCAAGAATATTTTCTTTTCTTTTCCCAAAACTCTGACTATCGTAAAGTTTGTTCGTTCAAGTGTTCCAAGATGAATTTAGCAAAGTTTACTTTGGGTTGGGTTTTACTTTAATTTCTCTATATTGCACTTAATCAGCAAATACCACCTTGAGACTTAAATCGATATGTATCTTGAAGTAGACGGCCACGAGACATCTCAACTGACAGACTCAATGTTTCCCTGAATATACTGAGCCAATCATTTATTTCAACAACTCTTTCTGGTGTCAACCTTCAAATTCAGACCCTCTAATAAGTGAGCTGCTTGTTTGGTAATCTCAATATACGTCGCGTGTTCATACGAGTGTTCAAAGGTCTCAAAACTGAGACCTTTGAGACTGAAGTCAATATGTATCTTCAAGTGTAATACCACTGACGGGCACTAGAGGTCCTAAGTGAAAGCCTGAACTTTACTGAGTCAGTCTTTGTCTTCAACAACTCGTTCTGAGATTAATCTTTAAATTCAGACCCTCTGATAAGTGCAGGTCTGGTCTGGAAATGTCAATATATATCGCCTGAACAGGGACTTGAACCCTGGACCCTCAGATTAAAAGTCTAATGCTCTACCGACTGAGCTATCCAGGCTCTGTGAGGACTCTTCCCTCAGTGTGAGTCCTGGAGCCAACTTTCAATCACAGCTGTCAATCAACAACCACATAGCAGACAAACACAACTACTATAAGTCTTCAGACCTTAGTTAACAAAGCAATAATGTCCAGCACACTTGTAAGAAGGTTTCATTTAGAGACTGAGATCAGAATGACTTGTTCAACAGAGAAGTTGTTTGAATGAGAATGACTTGGATCAGCTGGTAGCCATCAGTGTCACTTTAAGGTTCTTCTTACTAAAGATGTGATTGCTCTCCCAGCTGGGATTACATCGCCTGAACAGGGACTTGAACCCTGGACCCTCAGATTAAAAGTCTGATGCTCTACCGACTGAGCTATCCAGGCTCTGTGAGAAACCTTCTGAGGAAATAATCAAGATCCCACATCATATATTAATACACTAGTTAATAATTTAATTAGCAGATGCTTTTATCCAAGGTGACGAACATCTGAGAGTTTATATACAACAAAAGCAATGTTCTCGTCTAGTTTGACAATATATTTACTTTGGTAACTTGTTTACGAAAAATGTATAATATGTCCTTCGGACACGTCATGGTAGGTACAACTAAACCATGTTCACCTTCAACTCTGACTATGATAAAGTTTGTTCATACAAGTGTTCAAGTTCAATTCATCAAATTTACTTTTGGGTTTTGCTTTAAATTCTCTATATTGAGATTAAACAGCAAATACCACCTTGAGACTGAAGTCAATATGTATCTTCAAGTGTAATACCACCAACTGCCAGCCTTAACTTTACTGAGTCAATCCAACCCTTCAACACTCATTCTGATCTCAATGTTTAGATTTAGACCATCTAATAAGTGAGCTTGTTGTCTGGAAACCTCAATATATGTCGCCTGAACAGGGACTTGAACCCTGGACCCTCAGATTAAAAGTCTGATGCTCTACCGACTGAGCTATCCAGGCTCTGTGAGAAGCCTTCAGAGGAAATACTCAAGATCCCAACATCTGAGAGTTGATACACCAAAAGCAAGTTTCTAGTCTACCAAGATAATAGCTCGTCAGTATGTTTCTTACTTATTTACGAAAAGTTTGTAATATGTCCTTCAGACACATCATGGTAGGTACGACTGAGCTCTGTTCACCTCATGCAGGAATATTTTCTTTTCTTTTCCCAAAACTCTGACTATGATAAAGTTTGTTTGTTCAAGTGTTCCAAGATGAATTTAGCAAAGTTTACTTTGGGTTGGGTTTTACTTTAATTTCTCTTTATTGCACTTAATCAGCAACTTCCGCCTTGAGACTTTAAGTCGATATGTATCTTGAAGTAGACGGCCACGAGACATCTCAACTGACAGACTCAATGTTTCCCTGAATATACTGAGCCAATCATTTATTTCAACAACTCTTTCTGGTGTCAACCTTCAAATTCAGAGCCTCTAATAAGTGAGCTGCCTTGTTTGGTAATCTCAATATACGTCGCATGTTCATACGAGTGTTCAAAGGTCTCAAAACTGAGACCTTTGAGACTGAAGTCAATATGTATCTACAAGTGTAATACCACTGACGGGCACTAGAGGTCCTTAGAGAAAGCCTGAACTTTACTGAGTCAATCTTTGTCTTCAACAACTTGCTCTAAGATTAATCTTTAAATTCAGACCCTCTGATAAGTGCAGGTCTGGTCTGGAAATCTCAATATACTTCTGGAAACCTCAATATATATCGCCTGAACAGGGACCTTGAACCCTGGACCCTCAGATTAAAAGTCTGATGCTCTACCGACTGAGCTATCCAGGCTCTGTGAGAAGCCTTCAGAGGAAATACTCAAGATCCCAAGTCATATAATAATAATTTCATTTAGCAGATGCTTTTATCCAAAGTGACGAACATCTGAGAGTTGATACAACAAAAGCAAGATTCTCGTAACTCAGTAACAAAACTTGAGGAATACTTTAAAGCGTCTCACTCTTTGATGGTGGATGGACGTGGGGATTTCAGTCCAGAGGCGGGCGAACTTCACAGGAGTCACCAGCTCCTGGGGGTCTCGGTCTACGTGGGCGTGGAGCATGAGGCGACAGAAAGACGCCCGCAGGTCAAAGGGGCAGCGTCCTCGTCCATCATGCACAGGAAGATGAGCTCAATGTCCAGCTGTTTGGAGATCTCGTCTATGGCCAGATACTGACGGTCCAAACACATCCGGGCAAAGAGCTTCAGCTGGTACCTGAAGACACAGACAGTCAGTCAGTGATTACTGGATTTAGTGTGAGTACTGCTGGTGTTGATCAGACTGACGATGAATCTGTCCTGAGGAAGATCTCTCAGTAACTACCGCTCATATATTCATGAGATTGGTTGTGGGATGTTCTTGGTTCCTAAAGCATGAGTCGTAATGGTTCAGGAGACCCTGCTGATGTTCCCTCTACTGCGACAAACACAACACTTTTACACATATATCCAACAGTGAGCGTCGTCTATTCATAATCCTGACAAAGCTTTAATAGTGTGTTCAGACAAAACACAAAGCTTTACTGTTTCACCGTTGGACCGTTTGTATTCAATCAACATATTTACTGTACATTAGTAGTATGGAAGACAGATCCAAATCGGTGGTTGCTAACCGGAGGACTCATCGGTGGTTTGTAACCGGAGGACACATCGGTGGTCTGGACATTCAGCTCACTGTCTAGTTTAGTTTAAGATCTGCTGTTATTGTGATGTTAGCTGTAAAGTAGCAGCAGAGTTGTTACTAGCTGTCTGACTCTGCACGTTAACAGGCAGCTAACGTTAGCAGTGTGCTAACGTACAACCAAACATTAGCTGATGTTAGCTGCACATTTACAGTCTGTTTAGCATCATATCTCCTCTTAGTGTTTCCTGTTTCTCTGTGGTGTAGTATATTTAGTATATATAGATAGATATAGTGTATATATAGTATATATATGTTTCTCTGTGGTGGAAGTATAGTAACAAAAAGACTTTGATACTAGAAAACACTGTAACTCTGAAACATAGAAGATGAAGATTTGACTCATTCAGACTCTGAAGCTTCATATTAGCTTCACATCAACTTTATAATCCATGTTTCCTTCCTTCCTTCCTTCCTTCCTTCCTTCCTTTCCTTCATATTAGCTTCACATCAACTTTATAATCCATGTTTCCACAGAAGGAGGACTGTGGGTTTAGTGAGTTGAACATTGTGTACCTGTAGTAGGTGAGGACGTTCTCATCGTGAGCGTTGCCCTGCCTCGCCTCCTGAGCCAGCTGTCTGATGCTCTTCTCCTGTTTCTCGTTGGTCTTATCGATCCACAACAGCCACACCTACAGGAAGTCACAGGAACAGACAGAAACTGATCATCCACAGATTCATTTGTTCTCTGACAATAAGAAACTCAGAGAGAAACTCAATAAAAGTTGAACTTCTCCTTTAAAGCTGCAAATGTAATCTATATTTACACACTGACAACAAACACACAGCCACTTATTTGCATATTTTGCATTTCCTTATTTCCACGTCTGTGTTGTCCCCGTCAGATATATTTAAACCTTTATAATAAACAACCAGCTGAGATAAAACACAGATGCAGATCTACCTCGTCCTCCTCTCCGTAGTCATCGATGTATTCTCCCTGACCACCAGAGGGCGCCTCTTTGGGGACACGACGTCTGAGCAGAAATAAAGTCATCATCATTAGACTCGCTCACGTCTCCGTGGTGATCGTTCAGATTATTACAATCTACAATATATCACTACATCACTATAATACTGCAGTACTTTTACTGTAATACTACATACTACATCACTATAATACTGCAGTACTTTTACTGTAATACTGCATACTACATCACTATAATACTGCAGTACTTTTACTGTAATACTGCATACTACATCACTATAATACTGCAGTACTTTTACTGTAATACTGCATACTACATCACTATAATACTGCAGTACTTTTACTGTAATACTGCATACTACATCACTATAATACTGCAGTACTTTTACTGTAATACTGCATACTACATTACTATAATACTGCAGTACTTTTACTGTAATACTGCATACTACATCACTATAATACTGCAGTACTTTTACTGTAATACTGCATACTACATCACTATAATACTGCAGTACTTTTACTGTAATACTGCATACTACATCACTATAATACTGCAGTACTTTTACTGTAATACTGCATACTACATCACTATAATACTGCAGTACTTTTACTGTAATACTGCATACTACATCACTATA
>JAJDFG010001912.1:0-23498 GCA_021039105.1 Scomber colias
GTTCTATTTTTAAATTTTTAATTTATGAATGATGCACTGACTGGTGAGCACTTTAAATTTCATTGTACTGGTGGCAATGACAATAAAGGATCTATCTATTCACTCCTTCCTGTTTAATGGCTAAAAACACACATGCATGCATCTAATATATATAAATGTAGGAGCATTAGTGGAAACTGGTCACTCACATCTGGGAGATCTGGGATCTGGATCACACTTTTAAAGAACTCCATTTCTCGAGCTCTGTCGAAGAACTCTGTGAGGCTGCAGGAGAAAAAAAAAACAAATATGGTAACTTTAATTAGATTTTGCATAAAACTAACCCTAACCCACATTTACAGAAATTAAAAGGTTGCAAACACACTAAAATACTAACACATACTGTATGTTTTCTATCATTTGATCACCTACCTTAGAAACAGATTACGGAAGCGTTCTCTATGTCCAAGAAGAACATCTGGAGAAAAGCCTGTAAAGCAGAGGAACGGTGGATTTAAGACTTAACCCTCCTGTCGTCCTCCCGGGTCAAATTGATCCAGTCTCTTTTGACTGTTCCTTCTTTCTTTCTTTCTTTCCTTCCTTCCTTCCTTCCTTCCTCTTTCTTTAATTTTTCCTTCCTTCTTCCCCTCCACCCTTCTTTCTTTGCTCCTTCCTCCTTCTATCCTTCCTTCCTCCCCCTCCTTACTCCTTTCCTTCCTTCCTTCCTTCCTTCCTCCCTCCTTACTCCTTACTCCTTTCCTTCCTTCCTTCCTCCTTTCCTCCCTCCTTCCTTCCTCTTTTCATCCTTACTCCTTTCCTTCCTTCCTTCCTTCCTTGTCTCCTTCCTTCCTTCCTCTTTTCCTCCTTAATCCTTTCCTTCCTTCCTCCTGTCCTTCCTTCTGTCCTTCCTTGACCTGAGGACAACAGGAGCTAACACAATCATGTTCATTTATGTATTTATCAGATGTATGTTTCCTTCACTCACGGCTGTGAAGTTTGAACATGAGCCGCACAGAGAAGTGATACAGGTAGCTGCAGTCCAGGATGAGCGGGATCAGAGGCGTCAGGCGGCACTGACCAGCCGGAGTCGAGGATTTGGCTGCGTTCACATCGAGCTGACGCAGAACTTTAGAGAAGAAAAACAAAACATCAAAATCACTGGAAGGGAGGAAGAAGGAAGGAAAGGAGGAAGGAAGGGAGGAAGAAAGAAGGAAAGGAGGGAGGGAGGGAGGGAGGAAGGAAGTGAGGAAGGGAGAAGGAAGGAACGGTGGGAGGAAGGAAGGAACGGTGGGAGGAAGGAAGGAGGGAAGGAAGGAAGGTAGGAGGGAGGAAGGGAGGAAAGAAGGAAGGAAGGTAGGAGGGAGGAAGGACAGACGGAAGGGGGGGAAGGAAGGAAAGAAGGACAGAGGAAAGAAGGAAGGGAGGAAGGTAGGGGGAGGAAAGAAATAGAGGAGGGAGGGAGGAAGGAAAGGAAGGAGGGAAGGAAAGAAGGAGGGAGGGAGGAAGGAAGGACATAAGGAAGGAAGAAAGTGGGATGGATGAAGGAAAGAAGGAAAGGACGATAGAGAGAAAGAAAGAGAGAAGGAGGGAGGGAGGAACAACAGATGGAAAGAAAGAAGGAAAGAAGGAACAGTCCAAACAGACGAGGTCAATTTGACCCGGGAGGACGACATGAAGGTTAAGAAGCAACATTTCAGATTGTTTTTATTGTCCCGAATGAACAAAATCAAACCTGTTTCAGCCATCTTCAGTCCAGCATCCATGTAATCCAGCAGTTCCTGCGTCATATCCAACCTGCAACATATATTTAAATTAAAACAATCTTTATACATCACATATTTAATGAGAAACACTATTTAACCTTCCTGTCGTCCTCCCGGGTCAAATTGACCCCGTCTGTTTTGACTGTTCCTTCTTTCCTTCCTCCCTTCCTTCCGTCTGTCCTTCCTCCTTCTTTCTCTCTGTCTTTCCTCCCCCTACCTTCCTTCTTTCCTGTCCTTCTTTCCTCCCTCCCTCCTTGTCTCCCTCCCTGTCTCCCTCTCTCCTCCTTCCTTCCTTCTTCCTCCTTCCATTCTTCCTTCCTTCCTTCTTCCTCCCTTCCATCCTTCTTTCCTCCTTCCCTCGCTCCTTTCCTTCCTTCCTCCCTCCCTCTCTCCTTTCCTTCCTTCTTCCTCCCTTCCTCCCTCCATCCCTCTCTCCTTTCCTTCGTCCTCTCTCCCTCCCTCCCTTCCATCCTTCCTCCCTCCCCTCCCTCCTTTCCTTCCTTCTTCCTCCCTTCCTTCCTTGACTCGAGGACAACAGGAGGGTTAAGTTACAGCGCAGCAGCTCAGTTGTGTTTTAGTAAAAATCGCAGCTTACACTTTGTTCATGTCATTTCCTGCTTCCTTCTCTACAGTCTCGTCTGAAGCCTCCAGGTTGGCTGGAATCACCTTGTGCTGTAGAGGAAGGGTGTGTTTTAAATAAAATTATGGTTTTTATCAGTTTGAGCTTGAGTTTATATAATTGTAAAATAATACAATAAATAGATATGTGTTACCTTTTTATGAAACTCCATTTTCAGGCAGAGGAATTTGGCAGATAAAGCAACGATGTGGCCGTATCGATCATGCAGGTTTCCCTGGAAAAGATATAATATATGAGATTATGCATAAGAGTATTGCACTGTATTCTGCTTATAATGCTAAATAGGGTGTTATGATGAAAAAGTTACCTAAAGCACTTGTAAAAACAAACATATATTAAGCAAAATATTGAAAATGATGCAGAAAATGAGACCAATATCTCAGAAAACAAGCAACTTCTGTGCAGCATCAGTAAAATCATACTTTTTAACTACTAAAAACACCAAATTAAAGACAATCTTTAAACTAAAGTATTGTTTGAACTCTCAGCTACTCACCCAGAGGATGCCCATGTCTTTCACGTTACGACAGTATCTGTGACAATCGTTAACAACCTGAAAGTCAGAGAGAGAAAGAGACGATTAGACATCACCAAGATAAGACTATAAAGAAGAAGATGAACTGAGGAGATGTAGAAGTTGAGTTTACATTTTTGTATCCGTCTCTGAGCAGTTTGTGCAGCAGGTAGCAGAACTTCCAGCTGATCATGGAGTTACTGGAGAGAGGAAGGTTCAGGGTGTAGGACCAGAAGGTTGTAGCTCCTCCTTCCTTATATGTTCCCATGATGATATCTTCACTGCTGTCAAGGAAAAAACTGAAATACTACTTAACTAATGTGGTGGGAGAAGTATTCAAATACTTTACTTTTCATTACAGCAATATAAAAACACAGTAAAGGTCCAGTATGAAAATCCTACTGCAGTAAAAGTACTGCAGTATTATGAGTGATGTAGTATGCAGTATTACAGTAAAAGTAGTGATATATTATTACATATGACATCATTAGATTATTAATAGTGAAGCATCAGTGTTAGAGCAGCATGTTACTGTTGTAGCTGCTGGAGGTGGAGCTAGTTTATACTACTTTATATACAGTTAGCTAGTTTATACTACTTTATATACAGTTAGTTAGTTTATACTACTTTATATATAGTTAGCTAGTTTACACTACTTTATATACGATTAGCTAGTTTACACTACTTTATATACAGTTAGCTAGTTTATACTACTTTATATACAGTTAGCTAGTTTATACTACTTTATATACAGTTAGCTAGTTTACACTACTTTATATACAGTTAGCTAGTTTACACTACTTTATATACAGTTAGCTAGTTTACACTACTTTATATACAGTTAGCTAGTTTACTACTTTATATACAGTTAGCTAGTTTATACTACTTTATATACAGTTAGCTAGTTTATACTACTTTATATACAGTTAGCTAGTTTATACTACTTTATATACGGTTAGCTAGTTTACGCTACTTTATAGCCTACAGTTAGCTAGTTTAGTCCAGTGGTTCCCAACCTAGGGGTGGGGGCCCCTCCAAAGGGTCAGCAGATATATGTGAGGGCTGCTGAGATGATTCATGGGAGAGGAAAGAAGAAAAAAATAAGTTCTGATACACAAATATGTTTTCAGTTTTAGTAAAGTACTTAAGTAAACCTATTTAGTTACTTTCCACCACTGTTTGCATATCAGATTTGTGTTTTAACAAGTTCAGCACATTTTCAGAAGCAATTTCTCTTTATCTTTTAAGTTTCCATGACAACCTGATGTTCAATAAATAAAAAGGATACTGCGCACATATTTCTCTTTGAGTGGTGTTTCACCTGAGGTCAAAGTTTTACTGATGCTGTGGAGCTGGAAGGGAAGAGAGAAAGAGAGAGAGAAAAAAACAAAGAAAAAACAATCAGGACTTAACTTCCTTCAAGTCACCATCAGGAGGAAATAGATCAACTTCCAGATAATAATAAAAAAAACTAAGTAAGACTAACGTTGGATTATTATATAAGCTTTTCTTCAAGACAACTTAAAATTAAAATCAATTTCCAATATTTCCGGTTTTATTCAGAGTATATTTTGTTGGTTTTAACTTCACATATTTCTTGCAAAGCTTTTATAATAACCTCAAATTCCCTTTATTTATGTCTAATCACAAAAAAAAGCGTTGACGCATTTGGCAAATGACAATAAATCAGAATAAACACGATAACCTCAGTTCATTTCTACCTTAATAAAACATAAACCACTCACCTGTTGTTTGCCAAACTGCTCCTTCTCAGCAGCCAAAGCTTTTTCCGTCTTATTCTCACTTTTAGTCTTCGTTTTACTCATGTTGCCTCCTTTCTCTCCACACTAAACCAAAAACTCAGACGGGTATGAATCCACAGCGGTCCGGATCCAAGTATCAGCTGCTCACCTGCGGCTCCTTAAATCCACTAAAAGGTGCGCCAGACACGTCCCCAAAAAAATATATCCTTACTGTCGCTTTCCTCCACAATTAAAACATCAGACTTTTGACATGAATCTGATTTAAACGATAACAAAGTCGCTTCTTTTGTGCGTAAAATCGCTCCAAATTCTTCCAGATTGCGTAAAAATGCGCATTAAAAGTTGCGATTGTCAATAAAACACCACTAATGTGTACTTTGAATATAAATATTTTATCCCAAAAAAGCAAACAAAAGAAAACAGTGAGACAAGTAAGATAAGTCGCTTCTCTTGTGCGTAAAATCACTCCAAATTCTCCCCGATAACGTAAAAATGCGCATTTAAAGCTGCGATTGTCAATAAACACGACTACTACTAATACTTTGAATATAAATATTTTATCCAACAACAAAAAAAATCAGTGAGACAAGTAAGACATTGTTTAAACTATTAACAGCTACAGACATTTGCGTCTCTTCTGAGTCACCTGGTGAATCTGAAGGCGGTGAAACTGGAAAGACAATAAGAAGGACGGAGCACTCATCAGCCCTGTAGGACTGGTTTCACATCTCACCTACTGCACCCAATACAGCCTTTAAAACCCTTTAACCCTCCTGGTGTCCTCGAGTCAAGGCAGGAAGGGGGGAAAGAAGGAAGGGAAGGAGGAAGGGAGGAAAGAAGGAAGGAAGGAAAGAAGGAGGGAGGGAGGAAAGAAGGACAGAGGAAAGAAGGAAGGCAAGGCAAGGCAGTTTTATTTTATTTATATAGCGAAGGAAGGAAGGGAGGAAAGAAGGAGGAAGGAAGGAAGGAAAGGAGGGAGGAAAGAAGGAAGTAAGGAAGGAAAGAAGGAAGGAGGGAGAAAGGAAAAGAGGAAGGGAGGAAGGAAGGAAAGAAGGACAGAGGAAAGAAGGAAGACAAAGCAAGGCAGTTTTATTTTATATATAAAATTATATATTTTAGGATGGAAGGAAGGAAGGAAGGAAGGAAGGAAGGAAGGAAGGGAGAAAGGGGGATGGAGGAATGAGAGAAGGAAGGGAGGAAAGAGAGAGGAAGGAAAAAAAGAGATGGAGGGAGAGAGGAAGGAAGGAAGACAGGAGGAAGGAAGGAAGGAGGGGAGGAAGGAAAGGAGGGAGGAAAGAAGCAGGGAGGGAGGGAGGAAAGAAGGAAGGAGGGAGGGAGAGAGGGAGGGAGAAAGGAAAAGAAGAAGGGAGGAAGGAAGGAAAGGAGGGAGGAAGGAAGGGAGGAAAGAAGGAAGGAAGGAAGGAGAAAGGAAAAGAAGAAGGGAGGAAGGAAGGAAAAGAAGAAGGGAGGAAGGAAGGAAGGAAAGGACTTAACACTGTATGTATATGAATGTATGTAGAAAACACATTCAGGTTAATCTATTAGTACCACATTAAAAATGACATTCAGGTTATAAAAAATAAAAAATAAAAAGTTAAAGACATTTTTTTTTTATCACTTCATCATTTTCCTGAGTATTTCATGTTTTAATACTTGTGTTTGAAGCTGACTCCAGTCCATAAAGAGTATAATTTTAGCACATAGTGTCACTTAAAATAAAAAATAAAATCAGAGCTTCAGTCAGCGTCGAGTCGTCCACACGGCAAGATGGAGCTGCGTCTCAGGCAGACGTTAGGAGGAGTATCACCGCTCTGTTAGGAGAATAAAAGAAACAACAATAACACACCCAAACTAAAATAAGGAGCTGTTAGACTGAACATTTTACACCCTGAATGCCACACCCCGTCTATGAATACAAAGAGGGAAGGAGTAGAAGAGGAGGAGAAGAGGTTAAAAAAAAGGCTCAACGTGGAGAAGTGATATCAAGAGAAACATTTTTAACAAAAATCAAGCATCAGAAATCAATAAAAGCAGACCAAAAATATGTAATTTAAGAAAAATAACTGGAGGGAGGGAGGGAGGGAAGAAGGAAGGAGGGGAGGAAGGAAGGTGGGAGGAAGGAAGGAAGGAAGGAAAGGAGGAAGGGAGGAAAGTAGGAGGGAGGGAGGGAGGGAAGAAGGAAGGAAGGTAGGAGGGAGGAAGGACAGACGGAAGGGGGGGGGAAGAAGGACATAGGAAAGAAGGAAGGGAGGAGGAAGGAAGAGAGGAGGAAGGAAGGGAGGAGGAAGGAAGGACAGACGGAAGGGGGGAAGGAAGGAAAGAAGGACAGAGGAAAGAAGGAAGGGAGGAGGAAGGAAGGAAGGGAGGAAGGAAGAATGAAAGGAGGGAGGGAGGAACGGAGGAAGCGAGGAAGGTAGAAGGAAGGAAGGAGGGAAGGAAGGAAGGAAAGGAGGGAGGAATACAAAGAGAGACAGAGCAGAAGGAGGAGGAGAAGAGGTTAAAAAAAGGCTCAACATGGAGAAGTGATATCAAGAGAAACATTTTTGGAATCATCAGTCAGAAATCAATAAAGTGTATAAAATTAAAGGAATTATTATGTTTATCGTCTTATTTAGCTCTGTCTATTTGAGTTTTATGTATTTTATGTATAAAGTGAGTGAGAGAGAGACTAGACTGTACTTTTTAATTTAATTTAAAGGGACCCAACATTCCCACATGAGAGATGCACAAGGAGAAACTTCCCTTTAACAGGAAGAAACCTTGAGCAGAACCAGGCTCTAGATGGGCGAATATCTGCATTGACTCTTTGGGTTGAGAGACAATAATAATAATAATAATAATGATAATAATGATAATGATAATAATAACAACAAGAGCTTCTTCTCAGCTACTATCAGACTATCAGGACATTAGGGAAGGAAGAAACTACCTCAAGCCATAACTCATTTCACACTATATATATCACAATATGGACAATGTGCAGTACCTTTACAACAATAATGTGCAGTAAGTTGTTTTATACTCATAATGTGTCTTTTATTCATTTGTTGAGTTTTATTATTTATATTTATAAGGTGACTTAATGTCTATTTGATCTACGTTTGGGTCTTGTTTTTAATGAAGCGAGGTCTGCTTGACTTGGCAATAAAACTCTAATCTAATCTCTAATTTAATCTAATAATAACAACAATACTAATAATGATAATCATGATAATAATAATAGAAATATGACTTATAATAATAGTGGTAGCAGTGGGATTGTCTGACTTTTCACTGCTCATCTTATAAAAAAGGACAAAAATGCCCCCCAAAAAAAACATAATTAGAAAGGCTGAACATGATTATTATTATTATCATTATTAATATATTAGTCTTTATTTTACCTTAAAATAAAAAGGAGGAATGGTGTGGAGAAACATCAACATCAACAACAACAGGTAAGTAAATAGAAGAAAGGAAAAAGATGAATGAATAAAAGCAAAACAGAGAAGATTAAAGTGAAGTTAAAAAGGTCTGTAATAAGGCTTCTGCAGTGTAACGATGCTCCACCTTGTGTGTCGGAGGGCTCAGGTGTTGGTGCTGTTGGTGCTGCAGGGGGGAAGTCGGACATCGATGGGAGCAAACAAAGTGATCGTTGGTCCCACAGTTGTACACGGAGCTGTGGAGTCTCGGGGCGTTGTGCTCGGAGCTGGTGAAAAGCTGCCTGGACTCCTCTAACAGCTGCTGCAGAGAACAGCTGGACAGACGATCCTCCGTCTGTAAGAGAAGGAAAGAAATCTGTTGTTTAAAGACAGTGTAAAGTGGATTCAGACTTTTTCTTCTAAACACATTAAATAGGTCATAAATGTATTTCTAAAAAATGTGTAAAAAGCATTTCAACCATTTAGATTTGAATTGTGGAGCTAGGCCAAATATATGAAATTAGGCTTCAAAGTTGTGGCCGAGTTAGCTGAAACCCCGCCCCCTACCAAGTGTCACCTGTCAATCAAAGTCACCACCTCTACCAGAAACATGGACGCTACATCTGAGAGCTTTCTGCTGCTAACTCAGCTGCTAGCTCGATGGCTAGCTCAGCTGCTAACTCGGCGGCTAACTCGGCTAACTGGCTAACTGTAGACTGTAGTAGCAGTAGTGTTAGATGTAGTAACAATAACTGGTCAACCTAGGCAGGTTGACCACTGAGGAGAGTGGACTCTCGGTCTTATATAGTAGGGGAGGGACCAAGGGTACGCCACTACGTCACGGAGTAGCCCTTTTTTGCAGGCTCAAAAAATCAGGAAAAATTAAGGGATGAGAAACAGTTTAAGGCTCTATCTCCACAACTCAGTACTGCTCAGTATTTTCCAACATGTATAATATGTTTAGAAGTAAATCAGTGAATTGACTTTAAAAGGACACATTTTCTGTCTTACTTCCTTCAGGTGTGCCGACAGGTCCAGGTCCAGGTTTACGGCGTTTTGCAGAGCGGCTGCTGGTAGAGGAGAACTATCATGAGCTGCTCCTGAGTTAGAGTTTCTCGCTCTGATCGATGAAGGCGATCGATTATCCGTACAGACGCATCTCAACTCATCCTGGCTGAGACACAAACAAAGGACAACAAATCATTTATACCTCTGGCTGTTATCCCTGTAGTGTTGAAACTTCTCTACAGACACAAAATATGACTAAAATAATGTAAGAAACTGTTTTTCTACGTATTTAACCCGCTCAGTATTTTACCTGCTGATTAAACCCTGACTGTTCTTCTCTCTCAATGTCTCTCGAGCACTTTCTAGATTCAACTGCAGGAGCTGCAGGTCGTTCCTCTGATTCTCACACACCTGGAAAACACACACACACACACACACACACACACACACACACACACACACACACACACACACACACACACACACACACACACACACACACACACACACACACACACACACACACACACACACACACACACTTAATTCGTATAGCACCTTACAAAGTGCTTCACGGGAGCATAAGACTAGAAACTAGAAACTTAAAGGCAAAACAACAAAAAAGACAAGAAATAAATTCACTGAGAGTCCAAGTACATAACAGTTATAATATAAATAGAATAAATAAATGATTACAGGCTGTAACTAAAGGGCAGGAAAGGTAAAAGCCTCTCTGTACAAATGTGTTTTAATAAGTTATTTACATTTCAGATGGACAAACACAAACTATCCACCACTTTAAAATCACTAAAATAAAAAAAATAAAAAGTCACTTAAAGACATATTTTCTTGTCCCTTCTGGTTTTATAATGAAGTTTTGGACCCAGATCGTCACAGTCATGGTGAGGAAACAACAGGAAGACGCTGCTAAAGTATGCAGCCAAACCAGAAAATCACCTCAGACGTCAACAACAGTGTGAACAGCAGGAATGTGGAAAGACTGAACAGCTGATCTGTTATATGTAGTTTATTATTATTATTATTATTATTATTATTATTATCATTATTATTATTATTATTATTATTATTAGTAGTAGTAGTAGTAGTATAAGTATACCTGCTCATTCATTCATACAAAGGGGGCATTTATGTTGGATATGACTGTATGACATGTATATTATATCAGACTGTGTACTAGGGCTGGGCAAGGAAGGAAGGAAGGGAGGGAAGAATGAAGGAAGGGAGGGAGGAAGGAAGAAGGAAGGAAAGGAGGGACGGATGAAGGAGGGAGGGAGGGAGGGAAGGGAAGGGAGGGAAGAGAGGAAAGGAAAGAAGGAAGGGAGGAAGGAAGGAAGAAAGGAAGGAAGAAGGAAGGAAGGAGGGAAGGGAAGGGAGGGAAGGGAGGAAAGGAAAGAAGGAAAGGAAGAAGGAAGGAAGGGAGGGAGGAATGAAGGAAAGGGGGGGGGGAAGGGAGGAAGGAGGGAGGGAGCATGGGAAAGAGGAAGGAAGAAAAGAAGAACAGAGGAAAGAAGGAAGGGAGGAAGGTAGGAGGGAGGGAGAAAGGAAAATAGGAAGGGAGGAAGGAAGGAAAGAAGGACAGAGGAAAGAAGGAAGGGAGGAAGGAAAGAAGGAAGGGAGGAAGGTAAAGATACTCATGTGTGAGGGCAGCAGTGTAAAATACTAAACTAAAGAAACTGTGAAAATACATAATTGTTCATCAAGGGTGGAGATAATCCTTCATTAATCGTTAGAGGTTAAAACTTCAATTAATCATGATTTTGATTTTTGCTATAATCACCCAGCTCTAGTCTGTACCTGTCTCAGGCAGCGGAGCTCAGACATGGTGCGCTCCTGTTTGGAGTGAGCCAGCTCCAGCAGCTCGTCTCTCCAGCTGTCTCCCTCCCCTGGTGAGAGGAAAATAAAAAGATCAAATGCTGCGTTTACCTCAGCGGGAACGACACGATGTCAGGATGAAACTACAAGTAAAGAGAAGTAGACTGCAGAGATACAACTGAAAACAAATTGATATAATAGCTGCAATAAATAAACCAAAAACAAACATGCAGTTAATAAAACTTCTTGAGAGTTAAATACACAAAATGAATAAATCAAACCCTACAATAATATTTCCTAACATCTCATCGACCTCCTGACAGCTGCAGGATGAATGTGAGCGTACCTGACAGGACGATGTCTCTACGCAGCAGCTGCAGCTCCTGTTTGAGTCGGATGATTTCTTCTCTCTGAGTGCTGCTCTGTGTCACCTGCTGCTGAAGCTCCTCTGCAGACAACACAGCATGAAACAGACGAGATGAGACAAGAGGAAGGAAGGAAGGAAGGAAGGAAAGGAGTAAGGATGAAAAGAGGAAGGAAGTAAGGAGAAGGAAGGAAGGAAGGAAGGAAAGGAGTAAGGAGGGAGGGAGGGAGAAAACGAGGAAGGAAGGAAAGGAGTAAGGATGTAAAGAGGAAGGAATTTAAGAGAGAAGGAAGGAAGGAAGTAAAAAAGGAAGGAAGGAAAGGAGTAAGGAGGAAAAGAGGAAGGAAGTAAGGAGAAGGAAGGAAGGAAGGGAGTAAAGAGGGAGGGAGGGAGGGAGGGAGGGAGGGAGGGAGGGAGGGAGGGAGGGAGGGAGGGAGGGAGGAAAGGAGGAAAGGAGGAAAGGAGGAAGGAAGGAAAGGAGTAAGGATGAAAAGAGGAAGGAATTTAGGAGAGTAGGAAGGAAGGAAGGAAGAAAGGAAGGAAAGGAGTAAGGACGAAAAGAGGCAGGAATTTAGGAGAGAAGTAAGGAAGGAAGGAAGGAAAGGAAGGAAGGAAGGAAGGAAGGAAGGAAGGAAGGAAGGAAGGAAGGAAGGAAAGAAAGGAGTAAGGAGGGAGGGAGGGAGGAAAGGAGGAAGGAAGGAAGGAAGGAAAGGAGTAAGGACGAAAAGAGGAAGGAATTTAGGAGAGAAGGAAGGAAGGAACGAAGGAGTAAGGAGGGAGGGAGGGAGGAAGGAAGGAAGGAAGGAAGGAGAAGGGAGCAGAGAAAGAAGGGTGGAGTGGAAGAAGGAAGAAAAATTAAAGAAAGAGGGAAGAAGGAAGGAAGGAAAGAAGGAACAGTCAAAAGAGACGGGGTCAATTTGACCCGGGAGGACGACAGGAGGGTTAATCACTTTGTCCTCTTCTCGTTTCTCTCGTTTACCTTTCATGTTTGTGACCTCGTGCTTCGTTTCTCTGTAACGACGTTTATTTTCCTCTGAGTCTCTCTGCAGCTTTGTTTCTCTGGAGCGACTCTCCGTTAGCGACGTCTCGGCCTGTCGAAGTCGCTCGGTGAGGTCCAATATGTGACCGGAGGCTTCGCTCACGTCTTTGTCCTGGAGGCAGAAAAAATGATCTCATTAACAAACCAGTAGTCAGATATAGTCAGATATGTAGCATCATACAGGTAAATACATTGTCCTCATATTTAATTAATTATTTCATATATGTATTTATTTGTTTTTTTTCGTATCATCAATTCCCCTTTGTTTTTCTTTTTCTTCTTAAGTCTATGTTAGGTCTGTCATTTGGCTTATTGACCTCTCCTGTCACATCTGTTTTATTCCTATTATCTGTTGTTGTTTTAAATGTGTGAAAGAATAAAGAGTCTAAATGGAAAAATCTAAGCCAGATGTCACAAAACCATAAACAGATAAAACTGTTGTATATTAGACTGTGTACGCAGGTTTTGTAAGCGTTTTTATATGTTTTAGATATTGCAGGGTTATTTTTCTGCACATTGAGTATTTTTATTATTATCTATTTTATATTTTTTGTTTTATTAGAACAATTTGGGGGTATTTTAGTAATTATTTCAGTTTTTTTCCTGTGAGTAGTTGCAGATGTGGCTGTCTTCAGTGTGGATGTAGCTGCTGTAAGGAAGTACTTTCCTGAGAAGGATCAATAAAGTATCCATCCATGTAACTTAATGCTAATCCTTTCAGCTACTCACAAAAATACAAGACAATCATATATTTATGGAAGTTATAATAAACAGCGGGTGTTCAGGTGTTCAGGTGTTCAGTTGTACCTTGAGTTTGAGCATGGAGCTCAGCTCTTCCTCTCTGACCTGCAGAGAGCCGACCTGAGAGGACAGAGACATGACGGTGGAGTTCAGACTCTGGTTCTTGTCCTGAAAGAAACCAAAAGACATTTCAAATCAATCAATCAATCATTTATTGTGTTTGTTTTTCCTCTGTGTAAAGCACTTTGGATGTGTTGAAATAAAGTTGAAATTGAAATGTCAGTACTATCAATGACCAACAATACTGCTGTTTTTCTTCTGTTATACAGTATTTCCACAAGTTGTGAACAGGATATTTGTTTTTTATAGATAATATAATAATATAAATGTATTTGCAGTTTTACCTCATAGTCTTGACATTTCTGGCTGACGTGTTGATGTTTCTGCTCCACCTCACAGAGCTGCTGTCTGGCTGCGCTGAGCTCCTCCTGCGCCTCCTTCTCCTTCGTCTCCACCACACACGCTCGTTTAGTGAGGACTCTGATCACCTCGTTACGCTTCTGCAGCTCATCTGTACAAACAGCAGAGACATCAGTGACATCAGTGACATGAGCTGATGGAGCGGAGTCAGTGAGAAGCTGATATATGAACGGAAAAATGTCAAATATTAGCAGTTCACAGCTTCCAGAAGATGAGAATGTGTTGCTTTTTTGTCACATATAACAGTAAATTGAATATTTTTGTGTTTTTAAACTGTTAATTGGATAAAAAAACAGGAATATAAAGATGCAGTTTATAGACAAAATGATTAATCTAGAAACTAATCAGCAACAGATTCATCAATAAGAGATAATTGTATAATATAATAATGTCTGTGATCTTAATACAGATAATCATATGTAAAATAAACATTCATTTACTATTTATTAATTAGCATAAATTCTAGTTTTGATGCAAAAGCAAGGAAGTCAATATCTGTTACTACAGCTGCAATAATTGGTTGATTATCAATTAGTTGATCTACAGAATATTAATTGGAATTTATTTGGATAATTGAATGATAGTTTTAGTCATTTTCTAACAAAGAAAGGCAAAAATCAGCTGGTTGTATTAAAGGTTTTGGATAAAAGAAGACATACAGTATGAAGTCTCTGAGAAATAATAACTTTTTCACTATTTTTGATATTTTATGGACAAATATATCAATCAATCAATCAATCAATCAATCAATCAATCAATCGATGATGAAACTGAATCATTAGCTGCAGCCTTAAGGATCTCCTCCTCCGTCTCCTCACCATGTAACCGTGCACACTTCTGCTCCACGGCGAGCACCTTCTGGCGGTCTTGCTCCCAGGCGTGAAGGTGTTTGTGATGAGAGGCAGCCATGACGTTCAGCTCTCGGTCTCGGTCCTTCAGCTCGGCCATCAGCAGCTGCAGCTCCCTCCGCTGCCTCTGGACGGTGGAGCCGCTCACGTCACTCACAGGAAACTTTGTGTGAGAAAAGTCTCCTCCATCTTTTTTATGATTCAGCCCACATGACATCAAATTGGTCTGTATGTGGCCCTTGAATGAAAATGAGTTTGAGTTTTACCATTTGATGGACTGTTGAGTTAGATTATAGCTAATTTTCATCTTCAGTTCATTCAGCAGCTCACAATTAAAACATAACAGCTCAAAAACAACCAGTACAAAGCATAAAATACAAAACTACACACATCACATACACACACACAATGATGACAATTTATGAGTCCATCAATTAGCTGATTAACAGAAAGTCATTTTTTAAACCATAAACTCCCAGAAAACTTTCCAGTTAAAGCACTAACAACGTGAATATTTTCTGTTTTCTTTGATCTTTCTTGATAATCAACTAATTATATAACTTTAGATTTTGGACGACTGGTTGGACAAAATATACATTCTTAATTTGGTAACTAGGGATCTGAGATTTTCTGATGTTTTACAAATGATCAGCAGACTAATTGATAATGAAAACAATAATGACAAGTTACACCCTTAACTAGACACATAGAGGCTCTAAATGATATTTTTGACTGCTTGGTCAAAACTCAAAGCGATTTCAGTAAATGATGTGAATTATTTTACAGTACATGTAAGAATTAAGTTTATACTTAAAGGTTTCATAGTTTTAAATTTAATCCACAGAGCCAATAAAGATTTGATTTGATGTTTTTGATTTTATTTACAGTGAGAGAAACAGAGTGACAGCATCTCCCCATGGATATTATGATAAAAGCTCCTTTTTTTTCACTTTGTTTCTACCCGTCTGCCATTATTCATAACATGAGGTTCAGTTGTAGTTTTGACTAATAATAATAACAATAACATCATAATGACTCATTTCCTTATGAGCTCTTTTTGAACCCCAGAGAAGCTCATAAAGTAACATGAGAAACTGAGTCACTATGGCAGCAGTATGTTGCTGTAGGCCTAATCACTGGTGTCTATGTCTTGCACATGAAGCTCCTATTGCACACAGGAGTACTACAGTTAATGCTGCACAGTGTAAAGTATAGTACTGTTATGGGCTGAATTGTGTCTTCTCTCACAATGAATCCTGAGCCCTGCTGGACGCTGCTGTGTGGTAGTTCTGCATATTATCATGTATGATGTAAGTCATGTTTGGACTGTGCCTTGGATTACTTAGTGTGTATCCTGGGATCCATAATGAAGTTAATCTAATCATCACTAATCCCATCTTAATCTCACCTCATTGTCCCGACAGATGGGAGGGCAGGGAGGGTCTGCGGGGGCGGGAGGGGTATTTCTGGACCACTGCTTTGCTGCTTTGTCCATCTTAAAGCTGCTTAGGAGAGAAGCTGGACTCCGATGCAGAGGGGAGCCTCCATTTTCCTTAAAAGAGGAATTACATAAACATCATGCTGTGATATGTGGTATGAATTCAGACTATGTATAGTTTAGTTTAGCTGCAGATAAAAAAAAGAAAATGCATAATACAAAAAAATAATACATGCAGATTTAGTTGAGATTAGGAAAGTAAAACAATAACTAACAAAAGAGAAATGTGCAGGAGGGGCCAATAAAATCATCAGAGCTCATCAGGTGGCCCTCTAATAGTGAAACATACAACCTAAAAACTTAAGAATAAAGAAATACAGACAAAAGCTGAACAAAAACAAAAACAGTAAAAATATAAAACAAATAAAACTACAGTGTTACAAGTGTGTAATAAAGGTGACAATTTACCAACACATATAATATGATAATGAGAGCGGTTATGCAGTTGCATTACTTCATTGATCTTAAATTATTTTATACTGGTGGAATTTCTAATGTGATCTAGTAAACGGTTCCAGCAGACAGGAGCTCTGTCTCGAACTGAAAATCTAGAAAAAGTTGTCCTGGGAAAGGTGGGATGGAGATGATTGGCTGACCATGTATCAATCAGTCTCAATCAATCTATCTTTATTTATTTATATAGCGCCAAATCACAACAATACTAATCTCAAGGCACTTTACACATAGAGCAGGTCTAAACCGAACTCTTTAAATTTAAATTAATGAGACCCAATATTCCCACATGAGCAGCATTTGGCGACAGTAGCAAGAAAAAACTCTGTTTTAACAGGAAGAAACCTCAGAACCAGACTCAAAGTGGGAGAACATCTGCCTCGACCGGTTGAGGTAGATTGGAGAGAGAGGAAGGATAGAAGAGAGAAGCACATTGAAAATCAATTTTGGATTGGAAGTTGAAGTTAAATACATTTTGAAAATATGCTGGAAGTAAATTGTGAATAGATTGAAAAACAAAACAACAACAAAAAGATAGGAAGGATACTTAGGGATTTGAATAAAGGAGTGCTTATAAATATACTACATACAAACTGAGTAAAATGTTAACTCAGTGATTTTTAGTGTAGTTGGCAGGATTAGACATTAAAGTCCCTAACTTACCTTTTTAACTGGGGTGCTGTGCCAGACCTCAGCTGAAGTATCTGAAACAACAAGTTAAAGTGGATGTTAGATGGTGGAAACTTTGCCTCAATCATGCCAAACAAGTTGACCATGATGGGTTTATTGTTGGTGAGGAAAATGATAGTGATGGTGTAAAAGTTTACCAGCAGACCAGGGAGGGAGACAAGTAGGGGCTCTTCCAAAACCTCTTCCATCTGAGGGGGGTAATCTTCTCCCTTCGTCCATCGCATCATAACAGCTATATTATATGTATGTAGTAATATTACCTCTTAACTCCAATTCCTTTGTGTGTTTTTTCTCCTCTTGTGTAATGAAGCCTTCATTTGTTGTTGTTGTTGTTAGCTTACCATCTCTTAAAAAGTAGCTAAAAGTTCACATAACACTTCAAAAAACTACCTTTAAAAAGTAGTTAAAGGTTTTAAACGTAATTAACAATATTTCTCTTTTTCTAAATATACAACTTAGGTCTTTAAAATTGAATTATTTACCTTTTTAAGTTGTGTTTTCACTGACTACTTTTTCGCCGACTTTATTTTTAAAAATAACTGAAGCAGTTAAACAAGGAGAGGACGGTGACGTCACGCCAACTGCCTCATCGGGGAGTCCCGCATTTTAACGCAACTCACGCATTAAAATTACGTAAAACGGAGAAAGTGTGGTTTTATTGAAAGTTATTAGAGTTTGTTTAAATGTGAATTATCTCCGAGTTGTTCCTAATTCATGTGTGAGTTCAGTACATGTTTGTCTTATCCTTGAATTTCTCAGCCTAGTAGAGTTCTTCTTCTTCTTCTCTCGGTTTATTTCGGTGGGGAGTTAAAGATGCATTCCGCCACCTGCTGTATTTAAAGGAGAATAGCTATTGACTAAATAAAGCTATGTCACACTCTGCTATAAGATAGGATATGATAAGATAAGATAAGATATATATAATATTCCTTTATTAGTCCTACAATGGGGAAATTGGACAGTAAAAAAAAAATAGAAGGCCATCAATAAGAAAGAGTAAATAAGTACGAAAAACAATAATAATACAATAACAGGACTACTGTTGACTATAATATGTATAATTTCTATATATTTAAGGTGTTTGAGAGAAACTAAAAAAGCTTCTTTCAACAGCTGCTTCACCCGACAACCCCCCTAACCTAGACAATTTGACACACTGCACGTTTAATAAAGATAAAACTTTTTTATTGATCCCACAGTGGGAAAAATTCATCGCTACAACAGCTCAAAAAGACAGGGAAAAAGAAAAACAATTAAAAAAAAAACATATATATATACACAACAACAATAAAATTAAATAGTAGCCTATATATAGTGCAGCATTGTAGAGTCTGACTGCAGTGGGAATGAAGGACCTGCAGAAGCACTCCTTCTTACACTTGGGGTGTAAGGAGCTTCAGGCCTTCACAGTCTGATGCAGAGGGTGGGAGGTGTTGTCCATGATCGAGGACAGTTTGGCCCTCCTCTCTCTCTCCCACCACAGCCACAGACTGAGCTAGCTCTTTTTATCAGTCTGTTGAGTCTGTTCTTCTCCCACACAGAACATCCCCCTACCCAACACACCACTGCATAAGAGACCACAGATGCCACCACAGAGTCAATGCTGTGCAATATTAGTATTTCATGTATAATACCAATTTCAATTCAACTGTGTTATATATATATATATGTGTGTGTGTAGTAGTAGTAGTAGTAGTAGTAGTAGGTTTAAATAAATAAACCTTGAAAGAGAAATGTACCTTAACCGTATAATGGTGTGTGGGTGTAATGCGGTTGTTCTCCGGACCGACAGGGGGCGCTGCTCGCCGCTAGCTGCGCTGTGACCGCCTTCAATGCTTCGCTTCATCCACTAAAACAAGAAGCAGCTACCAGGCGTGCTCCAAGTACGCCAACTAAAAACCTTCTCCAACAACAAGAATGATTGTCTAAAAAAACAAAACAAATAATGCGAGCGGCTTCACTGGACACACATCAGTTTTAAGAGAATAATTAGGTAAAGTAAAGTCAACGTTTATCATATTATTTTTCTTCTTCTTCTTCTTGTGTTTCTAGAGCTAGTTAGCTGTTAGCTGTGTGAGCTAACAGTGACAGCTGGGTGACTCAACGTTACCTCCTGATGAATGAAACCAGATAAAAACTCACATTTAGAAAGGTTTAATCTCCTCAGAAAGGATGCACTTTGACACTAGAGCAGTGGTAACAGACTAAGCATTATATTTAAGTCCTATAATGTGTAGTAAATGTGGTTATTTATATATAAAAACAGGGTATTAAATGAGCCGCATGTGTGCAGCTAAAGCTACTTGGATGCTATCATCTGATCTGCTGCAGCTGTGCTTTTAATCAGCTGTTAATTAGCTCCACTGAGAGATAGACTGGTGATAAGTGTGACTTATTACAGCTTATACATGTGTGTTTTTAATTATGTTAATTGTGTGTTAAAATATATGAGCAGTTTTTTTGGCAGAGGAAGGCTAGTATGATGAAATCCTCCCAGAATAACATCATCTGAGGATATGTGTGATGTTCATTTAAAGTTTTCTGTGCATCTTTAAGGTGTATTATAAATATGGAAGTTCATTTAAAGGCCAGATTTCATTTAAAGTCCAGATTTCTTAAAATATTAAATTATTTTAAGTTCATTTAAATGAACTGTGGGGGCTTTTAAATCTGATAATGCATCCATTTTTCTTAAATATTTAAGTATTTTCTCGATGGGGATCACATCTGTGGACATATTTAATATAAATGTCTAAGTTTTTGTCTATAATTAAATGATACTATAAACATATAAGCTTATATAAAGGCCAGATTAATAGTCTTTCTGATTAATAGTCTTTCTTAATAGTCTATCTTGATGGGAAATTGGCTTTTCATATCATCAAAATGCATTTATTTTTCATTTAAATAGATTATTTATCTCCATGACTTGCATATAATGTTCTAAAAATAAAGTGTTAGGCCCAAAATGATCCCCCTCACATCTGAGGGACATAGTTTTTGTGCATGTTTAAGGTGTATTGTAAACATAGAAGCTTATTTAAATGGCCAAATTTCTTAAAATATCAGGTTTATCTTGATGGGAAATGATTTTAATTGCATTTAAATAAACAATGAGGGCTTTTAAAATCATTATAATGCCTTTTTATTTTTCATTTAAACAGATTACTATCTCTATGACTTGCATATAATGTTAAAAAATCAAATGTTAGGCCCAAATTATCCCCCTCACATCTGAGAACATATTTAATGTAAATGTAGAAGTTCATTTAAAGGGCAGATTCATATTTTTCAAGTGTTTCTTAAAACAACAGTCAGATTTATCATCATAAAATGATTTCAAGTGTTTTTAAATGAACTATTGGGGCTTTTCAAAATCATCATCATGCCTTTATTTTTCATTTAAACAGATTATTATCTCTCTGACTTGAAAATAATGTTCTAAAACTGAAATGTAAGGCCTATATTATCCCCCTTTTTATGGAAAATTGGTTAAATATATACAATTATATCATGAATATCTACTAAAACAGCCAATAAAGCAGAAGTCATGGAGGAAAAAATCCACAGTCAATGTATTTATCTAAAGCTAATATGAAGCTTCAGCGTCCAAATGAGTCAAATCTTCATCTTCTATGTTTCAGCGTTACAGTGTTTTTAGTAGCAAAGTCTTTTTGTTACTATACTTCCACCACAGCTCAACAGGAAACACTAAGAGGGAATCTGAGGCTAAAAAAGACTGTAAATATGTCTGATGTCATTTTGATTTGACTAAAGCACGCTGTTACGTAAGCTTTACATCAACATGTAGTTTTGCATCAAGTTATCATGTGGACACACTGTGGATTCTGTCTTCCCATCATTTACATTTGAAAGGGATTTTTTATCAGTCAGTGTGAACAGTAAAAACTTGACACGCACTTGACTCGACTGAGGGAGGGAAGGAAGGTACGAAGGAAGGAAAGATGGAAGGGATGGAGAGAAGGAAGGAAGGAAGGAGGAAGGGATGGAAGGTAGGAGGGAAGGAAGGAAGGTAGGAGGTAGGGAGGAAGGGATGGATGGAGGGAGGGAGGGAGGGAGGGAAGGAAGGAAGGTAGGAGGAAGGGATGGAAGGGATGGAGGGAGGGAAGAAAGAGAGAGGAAGGTAGGAAGGAGGGAGGAAGGAAGGAAAGATGGAAGGCATGGAGGAAGGTAGGGGGGAGGAAAGAAAGAGAAGGAGGGAGGAAAGGAAGGAGGGAGTGAGGGAGGGAAGGAAGGTAGGAGGGAGGAAGGGATGGAAGGGATGAAGGAAGGAAGGAGGGATGGACAGAAGGAAGGAAGCCATCTTTTTAACGTTTCTCTCCGTGCATCTTCCTCTTTTTCCTCCAGATAAATCGTGATGGCTACTACTGAGATGGAATCGGGTTCTTCTGAGAGCAGATCAGAGCACGATAGAGCGGACCCCTGATTCAAAGTACCCACTGAAAGTGCTTTACTGTGGAGGTAAAATAGACCAGCTTTCACTCAGGAGTCATATTAGTGCTACGGCTGCAACTCAAGTTTATTTTCTAGATGAATCTATTACCGTATTTTTTGGACTATAAGGCGCAATATCAATTTTCATACATAAGGCGCACCGGATTATAAAACGCATTAAGCGAAACAAAACGTGTGTCAGATAAATCAAACTTTATTCATCTTCAGTGTCTGAGTGTAACAGCTGGGCGATTTCGGCATCAAGCATGCCCGGATCCCTCTCGTCATTATCCGAGTCAGTCTCGTTGCTGTTACCGGTACTTGGCTGTTGTTCAGTGATGATTCCGGCCTTCATGAAAGCTCGGACGACACTTGAGACTGATACCTTAGCCCAGGCATCCACGATCCATTGGCAGATAGTGGCGTAACTCGCCCGGCGTTGCCTCCCTGTCTTGGTGAATGTGTGTTCGCCGTCTGTCATCCACTGCTCCCACGCAGCTCGCAATTTAACTTTGAACTCCGCACGGCTCCTGAATACGGCAGCCGTAATGCGTAATGCCGTAATGAGCGCCGTGTACCACATCAAATCGGTTCGAGGTCAGTAAGCACAACCAGAGTTAATATATAAGGTGCACTGTCGATTTTTGAGAAAATTAAATGATTTTAAGTGCGCCTATAGTCCAAAAAATACGGTACTTGTTTGCAGAGGTGCCGCCAGGGATTTTGGGCCCCACTAACACCACATACAAGTCACACCAACCATGCACACGTTCTGTAACCACACCTTTACCTGTGAAGCAGTGGCGTGCACAGACCTTTTGACGGGCAGGGGCGAAAAGAAAAAAAAGGGCACATACAGCACGTTCTTGCCACTGAAGAGGGCACTTAGTGCCTGTTTTTCAACAATTGGGCCCAAGTGGTGTGCACACCACTGCTGTGAAGGCAGTCTAATACTAACTGTATGATATTTACTGACATTGAGCTGTGAAAATATAACACTGTGCAGACATGCATACAAATAAAGCCTTAGTTTAATTGTAAATGAAATATTCTATTAATGTCTATTAATGATGAAATGTTAATAACGTTCTAAAAAATTTTTAAGGGCCCCTGTCAGTCAATTTGGATATTTTCTGCTTTAAAAAATGACTCAAAATGATATATTTATTATCAAAAACAGTGTTTAATTAATTGTCTGATCGATTAATCGTCTAATCATTGCATTGAAATGTGTTTTGAATGATTATATAAATGATTATTCTGTTTCTAATCGATCCTTCTCTTTCTCTGCAGTGTGCTCTCTGCCTACAGAGGTGAGTTTAATTATATGTACTCTGCAGCGTGACTCAGTTTACTGAATCAGTCACCAGGATATTGAATCTGATATTTAACTTATAACTGTGTGTGTGTGTGTGTGTGTGTGTGTGTGTGTGTGTGTGTGTGTGTGTGTGTGTGTGTGTGTGTGTAGTACTGTGAGTACATGCCTGAGCCGGCTAAATGCAGGCAGTGGCTTGAGAAGAACTTCCCCGATGTGTTTGCCAGGATGACTGTAGGTGAGTATCGTTTAAGATTAGTAACCATAGTAACCAATACTTTTAATTTCCTCAAAGTAAGTTCACAAATAAACAGATATAAATGAAACATATATTGGATGAGAATAAACAGTGTGGGGTTTGGATGTGGAAATATTGAAAGCATACTCAGATGTTTGTATTGATTGCTTGCCTGCAGGGATTTTATTTTGAAAACACTCTGGATCGTATTTCAGCATCAAACACAAAGAAAACAGACAAATAATAAATAATAATAATAATAATAATAATAATAATAATAATAATAATAATAAAGACATCATTTATCTACATAGCTTATTGACTGACAGTAGAAGCACAAATATCAAAGAAAATGACCAAATAAGCTAAATTTGACTGTTTAGTTGTGCTTCTACTACAGTAATTACGGTAGACTAAGGCTCTGGTTTGGATTTGATTGGGCTGCCGTAGTTACTGTAGTAGCAGCACAACTTAAT
>JAJDFG010001913.1:0-23457 GCA_021039105.1 Scomber colias
TGGAGACAAATAGAGAAAGAAGAAGAAGAAGAAGAAGACGAAGAAGAAGAAGAAGAAGAAGGAGGAGGAGGAGGAGGAGGAGGGGAGAAAATGGCAAACATGGGATGAAACTTGTGGGAAAAGGGAAGAAAAACAAAAGAGAGAGAAAAAAAGAAAAAAGAAAATTATAGTGACTCGAGGGCTTGAGAAGAAGAAGAAAACAGACTGTCAGAAAAGAAAGAAAGAGAGAGAGAGTGAGCGAGAGAGCGAGACAGAGAGGCAGAGACAGAGACAGAGAGATAGAGAGAGAGAGAGAGAGAGAGAGAGAGAGAGAGAGAGAGAGAGAGAGAGAGAAAGAAAGAGAGAGAGAGAGAGAGAGAGAGAGAGAGAGAGAGAGAGAATGTTTTCTTTAGAGTCAGTCAGTGGTTTTCGGGGGGGAAACTGTCCCGCCGAGCCAAACTCGTTTAGTATCTGATGTGAACCCAGAGAGACAGAATCAGAGGCAGATCACACAGGATTACTCAAACACTGAGCCGATTGTCTTTCTCTCTCTCTCTCTCGCTCTCTCTTCTTCTCCTTTTTTCCCACCCTTCCCTTTTCTTCCTTCTTCATCACATCCATCAAAACAGCACAAGATGTGAAGACAGAGAGCTCAGAGGAAAAGGGAGGAAGAAGGAAGGATGGAAGGGAGGAAGGAAGGATGGAGGAAAGAAGGAGGGAGGGAGGGAGGAGGAAGGAAGGAAAGGATGAAGGAAGGGAGGGAGGACAGAAGGAAGGAAGAAAGGGGGATGGAGGAAGGAAAGAAGGAAGGATGGAATTTGTCCTCGAGTCAAAAAAGGAAGGAGGAAGAAGGAAGGAAATAAAGGAAGGAAGGAAGAAACCTCAGAACCAGACTCAGAGTGGGAGAACATCTGCCTTGACTGGTTGGGGTAGAGAGGAGAGAGAGGAAAGAGAGGAGAGAGAGAGGAAGGAGAGGAGAGAGAGAGGAAGGAGAGGAGAGAGAGAGGAAGGAGAGGAGAGGAGAAAGAGGAAGAGGAGGAGAGGAGAGAGAGGAAGGAGAGGAGATAGGAGAGTGAGGAAGAGGAGTAGAGAGGAGAGAGAAGAAGGACAGGAGAGAGGAAGAGGAGGAGAGAGGCGAGAGAGGAAGAGGGGTAGAGAGGAAGGATAGAGAGAGAGAGGAGAGAGAGAGAGAGAGAGAGAGAGAGGAGGAAGGAGAGGAGAGAGGAAGGAGAGGAGAGAGAACTGAGTCAGCAGCTTTTCTCTTTCTGTCTCTGAGCAACAAACAGCAGAAACAGCTGATCAATAATTATCTGCACACACAGCTGGAACCTGCAGCGCGTGCTTCACATCGCTGTTTACATGACGTCATCCTTCATACGTTTGGCCGTTACAGCCGTTATACTCTCTCACACCAACCGTTTGCTCCAATAAGCTGCAGCACAAGCTAAATATGTGTTAATGCTCTGCTGTAATATGAAATATATAAATGTATAATGCAGATTATATTTGGCTTTAACCTCTTAAAACACGCTGTTCCGCCTACTGGACGGGTCGGAAGTTGGGAGCTAGCAACAAGTTCTTCTGAATGTTTTAAACACCAACCCTTAAACATATATATTCATGCCGTACATTGTTGGAAAGCTTAGATTGCCCTGATTCATTCAAGACCACTCACGAATTATATGGTTGCTCACAGCCGTAATAGTATTAGCGGTTAGCTCGGCTAGCCACTCAGCTAAAGTAAGAACAGCTATAATGCTACATACCTTCAAAGTCTTCCCTTTATCCACAACGATCATCTTATGACTCAGGACTTTCTGTACAGCTCGCCAAATATCCATTCTGGTGAAATATGAAATCCGTTTCCTTCTAACCGAAATATTTTCCTCAATATGTCAACATGTATTTAGTCCAACACGTAACGTAACACACACGAAACAAACCATATACGCTCCGTTTAGGTCATTTTTTTCCAGACCTGTTTACGACCGTTAGCCTCTCCTGCTTCTGACGACACCACACACCAGCCAATCAGTGTTTAGGATTAGACAACACGTGCCTCCAAAGCCAATGAGGACATGTGACCGACGACAACGACCACGTGGGTTTGATTGACAGCTGTTCCAGCCAATGGAAATATTCGGTGAAATTAAGTTGGTAACCTTTTAGCCAATAGTCTGAGGTTTCCAACGGTGTATGACGTATGACGCTAAGCTATCAGTTTGGCTCATAGACTGTAAAAAGAATGGACGTAGCACCCGTGACGTCACCCATTGGTTTGGGGGAGTGTGTTTTGTGCCTCTACTATGGCAAAGTCCTTCTAAGGCAAGTCATCTCACTCGGCGGCAAAATTGGCCACGCCTCCGGGCAGCTATTTGGCCATAGGAAGACCAACCGGCTATCTAAATGAATAGGGAGAGAGCTGTATCTCCATTTTCCGAGGTCTAAGGGACATAAAAAACATATGTTTTGAAATCACGATGAAAATCAAACTATAATCGCTGAAAGGGTTTGATGGTTTGGTATCAAATTAACGTTTTAAAAGCCTTTTTCCTTACAGGCATCTTGGACTGCGCATGCGCAATACTTCACGACAGTCTTCATTTACGGCAGCAAGACGTCATCTTACGCTCACAGCAGAGACAGGAGTTTGCTCACAGTCAACTTTCCCAGATCATGCCACAATTTTGGATAAAGCATTACAAAATATATGTACACAAAGTAGTATAAACAGCTGATCATGTGTTTTAAAATGTCGCTGTTGAAAATGACTTCCAAGTGTCGCAAAAACGTGACCGCGTAGGACCAGCATAATGATTGGAGCAACGGCACCAGAAGAGGCGGGACATGTGCAAACACCGGCCATCTTGGCGTTACGTAGTTTCCCTATGCATTTCAATGGGAGTGATATGTCTCCTCTTATTATAATGTCTCTGGCTAAGCTATCAGTTTGGCCAGAGATATTATAATAAGAGCCTTAGAAGGACTTGGCTCATGGACTGTAAAAAGAATATTGAGTGAAACTGCAATGAAATATTTGCTTTTTTGAAGGTTTTGTTTTTATTAATGATATGAAGTGCCTTGTATTTTCTTTAATTTTTTATATATATTTTTTTAAATTATATCCTTTATGTCTATAGCCTTGTAGATTTTATTTATAATGGAGATATCTTTGTTTGGTAAAAAGAATGCACATGGTTTCCTATCGAGAGTTTTTTTGTATATTACGGAAATGATAATAAAGTTTATTGGAGGAAAAAAAAAAAGACTGTAAAAAGAATGGACGTAGCACCCGTGACGTCACCCATTGGTTTGGGGGAGTGTGTTTTGTGCCTCTACTATGGGCATTAGGACTGCGCCATCTTGGATTTTAGTGGGCGTGTACTTTCCATATTTGGAGGAGAGGCGATAACTCTACGGGTCAGCCGGCCGAGATCCCGCCCACTGAACTCGAATTAACCGCGCAGAACTGAGCTAGCCTGAGGCTAATCAGCTAGGCTAGGCTAACAAGCAGCTACTGGCAGCAGCTACACCGCAGTCCAGCCTCCAGCACAGCGACCTGACAGCGACCGACTCGACTGCAGGTAACGTATGGAGTTAGATTTGTTTCATAATGTTGTGTGTGTGTGCAGATCGACAATCTGTGTGTAAATGTGTAATCTGTAAATATAAACACCTTCCACAAATACAAAAAAAGATTTGTATACTCACAAAAATATTTTGCAAATATAAAACAGATATAAAACTAATTCCACAAATATAATAAATAAAATATATTAAATAAATACATTAAATTAATTTACAAATAAATGAAAAGCATTTGTGAATATCTTCCTAACATTTACAACTTTCAAACAGGCATTTGTGAACTCAGTTTTTATTTGTGAATGGAAAAAACATTTGTGGATCTCAGTTCTACGCTTGTGGATTTGCTTTTTACACACACGGAGTTTTGAAACAAACTTTCCGCCGGTCCGAACGAAAATCCACTCGTATCACTCGGCCATTTTCGGATAGCAAGTGATCGCCTACTGATGATGTCATTTCCGCATATCAAAGTAAGAGCACGCAGTCTTTCCATGAGCTTTTTTAAATGTTTATCAGCGATAAGTGACGTGCATTCATGGTTTCATGTTAATGTCATACAGTGATTATTAGTGTGTGTTTATTTGTTCTATGTATATTACCTAGCACACACTTTCGTGATGATTAAGATGCATTGTAAATAGACCAGAAGTCATAACAATCCAACCTGTAAAGAGATAGCTTGTGTCATGTTTCACTTACCATTGCATTTATCAGTTGGCATTTGTCTTTGTTAGTCCCGTACAGACACTGAGGCCAGTCAACTTATCCGTTTAAGTTTCATTTATTCTTTCAAAATAAACATATTTTCTAAATATGTCTAACCCGACCCCGGATAAGCGGAAGGGGACGGTAACGGTACGGTAATTTATAGACACAGCTCAAAGTCACCATTTTAAGTTTACTGTTTTATACTGAGGAAAGAAGAGAGTATGTTATATTCATGTAGCACTCAGCCCTGAGAATGAGAGCGTGAGAAAGCAAGAAGCCATGTTAACATGAAGATGTGTTATGTCATCGAGCAATAAGGAACTTAAAGTGAGCAATAAGGAACTTAAAGTGAGCAATAAGGAACTTAAAGTGAGGAAGTTTTGCAACACATCTCTACGTCACTGCAACAGGCCAACAACTTAAATACTTCAATTACGGATCCAACGATTTAAGTTATTCGTTACATCCAAAAAGTAATCAAGTACTCTAACCCATTACCCCCAACACTGGATGTCACAGTATGTTACATACATGTAGCGCTCAGCCCTGAGAATGAGAGCGAGAGAAAACAGGAAGTCATGTTGAAATGAAGACTTGCAACTTAGTTGAGCAATGCAGAACTTAAAGTGAGGAACTTCAAAGGTTGGAGGTTTATTAGACTGAAGATACTGAAGTCATAGCAGCAGTTTTCAGCAGTTTAAGGATTTTTCTTCATCAGAAACAACTTCAGAATGAATATCCAGCCTGTTCTGCTCTTCTGCTTCTTATCAGGTGAGGACCGATTACCCGACTGTGTTGTTGCTGAGTAAAATGTGTTGCAGTGTGTAAAGCTGTTACTGGTGATACACTGTGTTGGAGCATATACTGATTACATGACTTGACCACAACGTCACAGTTGAAACACAAATTAACCTCTTAAGATATGAGCTTTTGTTTGTTGTGCATTTTTAATTTCTCCTAGATATTTGGGGTCAGTAGAATCTTAAGCATTATCATTGAACAGGAAGTAATTTTGCATGAACGATAATACTTCCTGATTACCCGTGTGATAGCTTGTTGCTAAAATTAGTCACATTTGTATAACATGATCAAACTATAAATGTTATTAAGCATAAAACAAACAAGTTTCAACCATAAAATGTGATACGTTTTGTACCTGGTCCACTTTTATCTGGGGATTGGCTGTTGATTGACGAGGCCAAGATCCCTGCCATCTAGCTTTTACACCATAAAGTACTTTTGCTGCCACTAGGTGGCCCAAAACAGCGTGTATGAATGAAGTCAAAGTTCATCAGAATGAAGTAAAAGGTCCAGCAAACCTGAAATGTAATGTGTGCATATGAGGATGCAGAGTCACAGGAGGTTAAAGACAGTTGAAACAGGTGTAGTCTGAAGCTACAGCTGGTCATTTTTACCCTTTTAACACAAACATCATTGTTTAACTTGCAATGCATCTGTAATAGTTGTGGATGGGTAGGACCCAAATGCAGCACAAAACCAGGGAGCAGTTTCAACTGATCTTTAATATATAGTCTGCATGGTAACTGTACAGTTGTATGGCAGAATGTGTAGGGGGGACAAACAGGGCTCAGGTTGACCGAAGACAGAGTTGGCAGCAGGTAAGGCCAGTCACACTCACAGACATGAGGTTGAGCAGGTGGAAGTCTCTGGGCTTTCCTGACAGGATTGAAGCCGGAGGACGCCACACAGCCACACAGCCACTGGCAGACAGGAACAAGCGATACTCGAGGTCAAGGACAGAAAGCTGGTGCGTTCACCGGGATAGACAAGAGGAGAGGAGGTCAATAGCAGGCAGGGTCGAAACTAGAGAATCAGTCTGTGAAGCAGGGGTGGATTGGCCATTGGGAGTACCGGGATTTTTCCCGGTGGGCCGATCAATAATGGGCCGATGGTTGCCCGTTTTTTATTTTTTATTTGTTTATTTATTTTTTGCTGCTCCTTGCGATGGTAACTCTCCCGGCCCAGGGGCAGAGACATGCACCGGCCCACAGAGCTCCGCTGTAGCCTGCAGACACAGCAGAGGCCCATTGGCTTGTCTGTCTAAAGAATACCTGGCCCAATGGCCCTAGGCTACAGAGACCCAGGAGTCCCACCCACACATGTTCTAACTCTGCATAGTGTGGTGTGTTACAACAAGGCCTAAATCTAGTTCTAGTACTATCCTGATTAATTGATTAGTTGCTTTTATTAACCACTATTTTCATCAAAGGATGCCACATAATTACAAATCTGCAAGCTTACAACTCACATGTTGCAATGTGATGTGGTTTGAGCATGTAGATCTGCTATTTTCACAATTTTTGATAATTTCTACCTATAATAACTTCCCCCGACTCAGGTCACCAGAGTTAAAGTGTTGTAAGTGTCAACATGCACCTTTCTTTGTGCCTATAGTCTAATATGTTCATGAAGGACATTGATCTAACAACATAACTCATATGTAGCCTTTGATGCTTTACATATTTTTTTCAGTCAGTGTTTATGGTTTATTGCTTGTTCAACAGTTTCACATGATACAGTTAAAACTAATTCAAGTCTCCAGAATATAAGGGATATTGTTCAGTATACTACTGTTATTAAGGGCTTATGTGTTTAAATGTACATCAACGCGAGTTGGCACAGTGTCTGCGCACGGGTTGTCTGGACCAAAAAGTCCAGAGCCGAATTTTTGTCCCAGTCGATCTTCGTTCCTACCCTCACCTATGGTCATGAGCTTTGGGTAGTGACCCAAAGAACAAGATCGCGGGTACAAGCGGCCGAAATGAGCTTCCTCCGTAGGGTGGCTGGGCTCTCCCTTAGAGATAGGGTGAGAAGCTCAGTTATCCGGAGGGAGCTCGGAGTAGACCCGCTGCTCCTCCACGTCGAGAGGAGCCAGATGAGGAGGCTCGGGCATCTAATCAGGATGCCTCCCGGACGCCTCCCTGGTGAGGTGTTCAGGGCCCGTTCCACCGGTAGGAGACCCCGGGGAAGACCCAGGACACGCTGGAGAGACTATGTCTCTTGGCTGGCCTGGGAACACCTCGGGGTCCCCCGGGAAGAGCTGGACGAAGTGGCTGGGGAGCGGGGAAGTCTGGGCTTCCCTGCTTAGGCTGCTGCCCCCGCGACCCGACCCCGGATAAGCAGAAGGGGACGGTAACGGTACAGTAATTTATAGACACAGCTCAAAGTCACCATTTTAAGTTTACTGTTTTATACTGAGGAAAGAAGAGAGTATGTTATATTCATGTAGCACTCAGCCCTGAGAATGAGAGCGTGAGAAAGCAGGAAGCCATGTTAACATGAAGATGTGTTATGTCATCGAGCAATAAGGAACTTAAAGTGAGGAAGTTTTGCAACACATCTCTACGTCACTGCAACAGGCCAACAACTTAAATACTTCAATTACAGATCCAACAATTTAAGTTATTTGTTACATCCAAAAAGTAATCAAGTACTCTAACCCATTACCCCCAACACTGGATGTCACAGTATGTTACATACATGTAGCGCTCAGCCCTGAGAATGAGAGCGAGAGAAAACAGGAAGTCATGTTGAAATGAAGACTTGCAACTTAGTTGAGCAATGCAGAACTTAAAGTGAGGAACTTCAAAGGTTGGAGGTGTATTAGACGGAAGATACTGAAGTCATAGCAGCAGTTTTCCTGCAGTTTAAGGATTTTTCTTCATCAGAAACAACTTCAGAATGAATATCCAGGTTATGTTCACAGAGTCAGTTACCATGGTGACTGACTCAGAGTTTCAGTTACCATGGTGACTGACTCAGAGTTTGAGTTACCTCTCTGTCTGGAACGGATAACATAGAGTTTCCTCATCTCATCTCTTACTTTTCAGCAAAAGTAACTGATGTTTTATTCTTCAAACACATTGCTGAACAAATGTGCTGTTATAATAGCAATCTGCCAAAGTGGCAGATTAAAGGGAATGGGAGATGACTCTCTGATTGGTTTACCGCGTGTTATGACATATATATTATATATAGAATTTATAGATTATTATGTAATGGTTTTACTGGTCCGGCCCACTTGAGATCAAGTTGAGCTGCATGTGGCCCTTTAATGGAAATGAGTTTTGCACCCCTGCTTTAAATGAACATCTGTTCAATGGGATGTGTCTTTATAACATGAAATATCTGAACAATACATTTAAAAAGTGCATCATATAATTAGCTTCCAAGTTAATGATGTATTACAAACTGAATGGACGGGCAGTAAAGTTTTAAGATAGCTGATAGTCGGACTGTGTGAGAGTGTTGGCTGCATCAGAGGAGAGCATGTTGCAGAGTGGAGCGGGAACCTTTTATAAAATCAGCCGGCTGATAAAAAACATGTTGATCCCAATAATATGAAAAATGATGAATATCTAAGCTGATTATCAATTTGGGTGATAATTAGTTGACCCCCACTCTACAGTGTAACACCTGCAGACTGCCAGCTAATGTCAATCAAACACTGATACAACCCCAAGCAGACTGAGACACAAACATTTACGATATTTTCCTTTTTTCTTCATTCTAATACAAAACTACTAATAATATATTTAAAAATATGCTGACATTATTTTCGAATGCAAAGAGGGAAAATAAATGTGATTTCAATTTGACTTTTTATTAAAACACATAAAACACACTAACGTGTTGTAACAGCAGTAGTTAGTGGGAGTAAATTATGTTGCTGAAATAGAAGGAAAGAATGATTATACAAGTTTATTTCAGCAACAGACCATTCAAAGTGTTTTACAGAAAACATAAAAAGCATCAAGAAAAGATTTAAAAGAAAAACTTCATAAAAAGACATCTGGAGAAATAAAAGACAAATGAATGAGGACAAAGATGTAATTTAAAACTTTTAAATTGAATCAAATCATCAGAAAAATGTGAGAGTTTATGCTGCATCCATCAAGTCCTTCCTGACAGAATAAATCAAGTCAAATCACAGACTGGTTGAACTGGGCAGCTCCCAGTGTGACTCTGTGGATCAGTGTGGAAATGTTCATTATTGATTGTTGATTTGTTTTTTTTCCAACAGTGCTGCAGGATGGAAACATTGGTCTCATCAATGCAGAAATTTATACAGGAACTGAAGGAGAAAGTATCAGAGTTACATGTTCCTTTACTGAGACTGGAAGCACGAAGTTCTTCTGTAAGGTCAAATGTAAACAAAACATTCTTACAGCGTATGGTGACAGTGCTCAAAGTGACAGATACAGCATGAGATATTATAAGACAAGTATATATTCAAGTCGTCTGGATGTAACCATCACACAGCTGAACAAATCTGACTCTGGACGTTACAGGTGTGGTTTGAACGGTTACTATTCGGGTCCATACCAGGAGTTTGGGATCAACGTCACAGATGGTGAGTTTCTACTGAAAGTCATGAAAATGTTTCTTCATGTGTCTGGAGGTCAGAGGAAACATCTTTCTGGCTGCAGCTGATATTTTAATAACCTGATATTTGGTCTAATAATCACTGTGAAGATTGATACAGTCAGTGTTCATTTACCGTTTTTAGGAATGAAAATATAAACTGACAATTTTAATTTAATGTTACCATTGTTTATAAGCAGCCAGTCAGCTAAAGGAGCATTTTATTTCTCTCATCCGGATTTATTTTGTATCAGTGTGTTTCTTTTTTGTTCGCAGCTCCGTCCCCTTCAACACCAAAGTTGACTGTCAGACCTTCAACACCACCAACACCAACACCACCACCAACACCATCACCAACACCATCACCACCACCAACACAGAGTTTCAGAGGAAGCACCACACCTTCATCTTCCACTAAAACCACCAACCAGCAGCAAACTGAGACAACAGCTGGAGGTTCAGGTACATTTACTAGGGGTTAGCATCTCTCCAATAAGACAATCTGATATATCTAGATATATGGAGTATGATACGAATCAGGAACAATACGTATTAAAGATCGTGTAAAATGAAAATATATTTGTGTTCTGAGTTAATCACATCACAGACAGATGTGTTATTAACCATCCTTCCAAATTTGAATGCTAGAAAAATTGTCTAAGTATGTAAAATTATCTTTTAAAATCATGAAAAATCAAGCACTTCTCTGTGCTGTCAAACGCTGGGGGCGTGTCTGCTGAAGGCGCTGGAAACACACACATGCGCAGAAGGGGGGCCGCCTCCGTGTAACATAGCAACAGTAGCAATGGACGCTAGCGCTAACAACAGCATTGCAGTGACCCAGCCCTACATGTTTGAGCCATCAGAGCCAAACACTGACTCGGAGTCAGACAATAAACATGCACAATCTCGTGCCTCACAGTCTGCAACAGAATGGTAATGTATTTCTCCTATTTATGCAAGTTAGCAATATGTATTACTGACTATAGGATCATCCCTATGTTCCCCGCTTTGTATGTGACCGGGGAACATAAGGATGATCTCGTCTACAGTTAGCTGAGTTAGCCGCCGAGCTAGCAACCGAGTTAGCCGCCGAGTTACGCTCCCACTGACTATTATAGCCTAGCTAAAAGTGTTAGGGTTTCAGGTAATGAAGAATTGCGATTCGGTTCGATACTATTCGATGGGATTTCTATACGATACAATACGATTGGATATGATGTAATCTGATTGTTACTGAGAGATAATAAAGGACTGTATAAATTGCTGTTTGGCTGATTCTGATCTCTAGCTTCGCCCCAGGTGTGTCCGTCAAAACACAGATGCTGACAACTCTTCTTTAGTTTGACTGTTTAATAAAGCTCAAGCAACAGTACAGAACATGGGCATAGCTTTGTGTGAGTGGTTCTGTCCAGAAAAAGAAAGAAACATATTATCTGACCCACATTACATACACAAAATATATTGACATAATGCACCTTTAATATTTGTAATAAACACACCTTTCTGCATATTATATGCAGTGTAACTAATTAGCATAAACAGTGCGCTTGCTAACTTATCACAGAAAAATACGCAGCTACCCATCCTAGCTAATCAATTAACAACCACATGTTTTCATGTTAGCAAGCAGCTCCAAACTAGGTGGCTATAATTAACAACTTATGAAAACAAATGATAGTGAACTAGCAACATAAATAATATGACTTACAGGTCTCACGGACGCACGCACACAATTATCAATTGAACCACTTAGTCTCTGGCTGGCAGCTTCTGACTGGCAGCGTCAGCTCTCTCTCTCTCTCTCCACTCTGCACTTTCTGCCGTCTTCAGACTCGCGTGGGCGCGCTCCCGATGCGCCGCGCGTAACTGTCACGCGTATCCGCCTTTGATCTGACGGCCCTTTCGTACAGCCGCCCCCAAACAGCGTTAGCTGTTTGCATCAACGAAAGGCTAATCATCCTGGGAGGGTGTGGGTTGATCCTTATCATCTGGTATGGCTGGGAGGATGACCAGGCGGGCGACAGGCCTGGTGTAGACCTTGTCCTTTATCTTCACGTCAGCAGATCTCACATGACCGTCTGCACTGGTATGCACCTTGATTACTCGTCCAATAGGCCAGAGTGCCCTTGGTAGCTGGCGGTCTACCAGCATGACAACCTTGTCCTCAGCGAGGTTGACTCGGATGGCGTGCCACTTCTGGCGAGCTTGCATACCAGGGAGGTAGTATCTGATGAAACTTGACCAGAAATGGTCTGTCAGGATCTGAGAGTGTCTCCATCTGCGTCTGCTTAAGAGCTCGGTAGCTGGATACACTACCTGTAGCAGAGAACCATCTCGCCGCCCCATCAATAAGAGACTTGGGGTCACAGGGTCTGGATCGGCAACGCTGGACGATACGTATCCCAACGGCTTAGAGTTCAGAAGGCCCTCCACTCCTATTAGCACCGTCCTAAGCACCTCCTCAGCCTGTGCCTGAGCCCCCACGGTTGTGTAGAGTGCCTGTTTGACCGAGCGTATCTCCCTCTCCCACACTCCTCCAAAGTGAGGAGCCGCAGGCGGGTTGAAATGGAAGGCTATCCTCTGCTTGGAAAGACTCTGTTGTAGTTCCGGCGACAGTGCTTCAAATGCCTCCCGTAGCTCCTTCTCCCCACCTCGGAAGTTCGTTCCTTGATCTGAGAATAGCTCTGCTGGGGTCCCCCGGCGAGCAATGAACCTTCTCAGAGCCATCAAAAAGGAGTCGGCGTCAATGTTGGTAAGGAGATCTAAGTGCACGGCCTGCGTGGTGAGGCACTTAAAGATGATCCCCCATCTCTTTTCGAGTCGACGGCCCACCTTCACCTGGAACGGCCCAAAGCAGTCCATACCCGTGGAGTGGAAGGCTGGCTTGAAGAGGCGAAGGCGAGCGGTTGGTAGGTCAGCCATCTTGGGACCACAGGTCTGGACTTCCACCGATGGCACTCAGCGCATGTGTGCTGGTGGCGACGGATAGCTTCACGCCCCCTGAGGATCCACAGAGTACGCCGAATTTCGGCGAACACCCGCTCCGGCCCAGGGGACGCAAACGGCTGTCATAATCCTGTATCAGGAGTTTGACGGCAGGGTGGCTGGGGTCCAGAACGATGGGATGCAGGGTAGCGTAGTCGAGCTCTGCCGATCTCCGTAATCTCCCACCAACCCGGATGACTTTATCTGACTCGTCGAACTCTGGGGACAAGGTAAGTAAGCGGCTACTAGACAGAACAGGCTTACCGGCTCTCAAGAGGCGCATCTCATCTGGAAAGCTGTCCTGTCTGCAGATGTAGGACCGCTGTGCTGATCTGCCGCCCCGTGAAGCTCCTTCGCAGTCATCTCTACGAGCTCCCTCCATGTGCTGCACTTACTTGCGTCTTGGGTTCGGGGCTCCCCCACTGTAGATGTGACTCCGCAGAAGGTCGACTTCCTGAGTTCTGCTACCTCTTCCTGGGCAGGAAGGGGAGGGTTTCCTGGCCACTCGTCCCGGGCTCGGAGGAGGAATGGTGGCCCCTGACTCCACCTATTAGGCTCTGCAAGATCTCTCAGGGTCTTTCCTCTGGTGATATCATCTGTGGGATTCCTTGTTGAATCCACGTAGCGCCACGTCCGGAGATCTGTGACCTCCTGGATTTCAGCCACCCTTGTTCCAACGAAAACTTTAAAGCGGCAGGAATCGGACTGCAACCACATCAGTACAGTTGTGGAATCAGTCCACAGAGTGATGCCACTGATCTTCAGGGTGAGCTCCTGCTGAATCACTGTGACTATCTGCGCTCCTACCACCGCTGCGCATAGTTCCAGTCTTGCCCTGATTGTCCCCTGTCCGCAGGTATGCCACAGCCCCATATGCCTTCTCGGAGGCATCACAGAATATGTGGACCTCCCGAGTAACGCTGGCACTGTCCACTGCTTCAGGGGTGTAGCACCTTGGCAAGCTGATGGATGGTAGGACGTGTAGTTCCTCTACCCACTCGTTCCAGGCATCTAGGAGCTCTTGGGGGTGGAGGGGGTCATCCCATTCTCTGTTTTTGTCCCAGAGTCGCTGGACCAGAACCTTGGCTCTGGTTGTATAAGGCAAGATGTACCCGAGAGGGTCGTACTGGCTTGCCAGGACTTTATACACGTTCCGCATGGTCGGCACCTCGCACTCCACAGGCCGCTGCTTGTACCCTAGGCTGTCTGACTGGAAGTGCCAACTGAGCCCGAGCGTCGATTCAGGGACCTCTGCACTATCCTGGGTGAGCCAGAACTCCAGGCTATCTGATCGGGCCTCCTTTGGCAGGTGACCAACGACGCTGGGGTTATTGCTGGCCCACTGACGCAGCTCGAAACCGCCGGAGGCTAGGAGGGTCCTCAGCCTGTCCACGAGCTCCCTGGCTTCCACTATTGTTGGTAGGCTCTGGAGGCAGTTGTCCACGTAAAAACATCGTTCCACTGAGGACCGGACACTGTCTCCAGGCTCACTGTGGACCCAAACGTGCTTCTGAACAGCATAGATCGGGCAGCATGGACAGCAAGTGGTACCGAATGGTAGTACCTGCCACTCAAAGACATCTGGGGGGTCGTCTCTTCTCATGTCACGCCACAGAAACCGCAGTAGAGGCCTATCTTCTGGTAAGAGGCGAACCTGGTGGAACATCCCTTTAACGTCGCTGCTGATGGCCACGGGATGTTCCCTGAAACGAAGCAGTACCCCCAGGAGTGATGTGCCCAGCATCGGTCCGGGCAGGAGAGACTCGTTGAGGTTCAGGCCTTTAAACTGGTACGAGCAGTTAAACACAATGCGGTTTTTCCCATTGTGGGTCACCATGTGGTGCGGGATGTACCACGATTCCCCCTCTCCGCTGAGTGCATCAGGCTCCAGTTTGAGGACTGAGCCCGCATTGACCAGCTTCTGTATCTCAGCTCTGTAATCTGTGGTCCTCTCTGGATCCTTGGCCAACCTCCTCTCTGTGCTCCGAAGGCTTGGCAAAGACTGCCTCCTTGGTGGCATGGAAGTGTGACATGTCCCTCTTACGGAGAAGTGGTGTGACATAGCGCAGGACTCCGTTCACATCCACACGGGTGGTCTTCATTTCCAGTAGATTGACCGCCTCTTGGTCCTGTCTAGACCGGGTCACTACTTTCTCCTTCCTATATGGCAGTATATCGAGCTGCCACAGCTTCTCAACATTTCGGAGGAGCTCCGTGTTGGCAGGGACTGTGGATGTCAGGAGACACTGCTGCGGCCGTAGTTGTTGCTCCTCAAACCGTGCCGGGCCCTGCAGCGTCCAGCCCAGTCTAGTCCGGATGGCGACTGGTCCACCCGGCGGACCCAACTTCACTGGCTCGATGGGGGTGATGAGATGTGGGTGATCCGCACCAATGAGGATGAGTGGTCTGGCGTTCTCAAACTGCTGGAGGGAGAGACCTGCTAGGTGTCTGTACCTTTTCTGCAGACTGGCTACCGGATAGGAGTGGTCAGACGATCCCAAGCGAGCAGCTGTAAAGGCTCTGTTAATGCAGAATCTCTTCTTGGGCTGTGAGGCGGGAGATACACTGAATGATACAGCCGCCCCCCGGAGGATCTGGACGTCCTGACGGATGGTTCAAAGAGCAAGGTCCTCTGGCGTCCCCTCTAGACCCAGCTTCTCTGCAGCAGCGGAAAGGAGCATTGTGCGCTCAGACCCATCATCCAGTATGGCGTAAGTGTCCATGGCGCGCTTCCCGTTACGCAGGATCACTTTCAGCAGCACACGGTTGCAGTCCGTTGGTCGATCCAGGTAGAGTACCTCGGTGGAGGTGTTCACAAGGCAACTTGTCTCTGACTCCTCCTTAGGCGCTCTGCTGTTAACTTCATGGAGTACTTGCAAGTGCTTGCCTTGGCAGAGGCCACAGAGCTTCTTAAGGGTACACTGTGCAGCCTGATGGGATCTTCCGCAGCGCCAGCATTTGTTGTTGGACCGTATCCACTCAGTGATCTAGGCTTTGGTGAGCTTCTGGATGGCTGAGCACTGATTGAGGTAATGTGCTTCATTGTCACAATAAGGACAATATGCCTTTGCTTTAGGCCTCCTCTTATCTGCAGGGGTGGAGGGGGTGATTCCCCTTCCCACTGCATCCTTAGCCCCATGGAAGACAGACTTCATACGATTTACATAACGTTCCTCTGACCTCCGTCCCTGGTTTCCTTTCTGCCCTTTGTTAGGTGAATTGCCATCAAAGTCTTGACACCATGTCTCGTACTGGAGCCAATCTGCAAAGTCCTGGAGTGTGTATGTGGTTCCTGGACTGCGAAACATACAGCGTCGAAAGTCTGATCTCATTTCCAGCGGCAGCTTACTGAGCAGGCGCGCCACATGCGATCCACATCGCAGTTCAATCTCACCTGCAGGACCCAGAGTCTTCAGCATTCCCACCAGAGACTGAACCTGTAAGGCGAACCTCTCAAAGGCGGCGGTGTCACCACGACAGACATCAGGTGAGGTCATAACACTGTCTATCCTCTTTAATGCGACCTGGTACGGCTGCCCAAACGTCTCATTCAGAGCAGCCATGGTATCTGAATACGGAGTGGGAGAATGGAGGTATGAATCTGCCACTAGGCACGCCTCTTCCAGCTTTAGGTGGTCTGTTAAGATCTGATATTTAAAGAGCTCTGTTGCATCAGCTGGTAACAGGTTCTCTAGAGCAATCTTCAATCGAGCGAACTGACTTGGGTCTCGCTGGCTGAAGTCTGGTACAGTGGGCCTGGGTCCCCTGTAAGATGACTCTGCTCGAGGGGGGTCACTGTAGGACTGTCCGTAGGAAGGCCCTGCCGGCCTTAGCTGAGGTGCAAGTGCGCCTGGCCTAGGGAGCGCTGGTTGAGGAGGGGCCCATTGTGCTGCTGGTGTATCAGCCTGCAGGCCTGACTGGCGCTGGATTGGGGTGGAGTTGGACTGTGGAGGATGCTGCTGAGGGCCTCCATAACCCAGCTGCTTAGGGAGCAGATTCACCTGGTATGGACGTCCCCTGTCTGGAGGAAGAGTACTCACCACTGCCGGTCTGTTGTGGGTCGCAGTGGCAGAGGGGTTATTGAATCTGATTTCCTGGAGCTCATGCATCACCTGGTCCAGGATGTGTGCCACCTTATTCCTCTGTGGCTGCTCTTCAGGCTCCGGCCATGGTGGTGGGGGTTCTGGCCATTCATCTTCTTCATATTATTCTCCGGCTGAGGGCGGAGCTTGAACAGGTGGGGGTATGTAGTCAGGCCACTCGCCTGAACCTGGCTGTAGATCGAGGGGCCTTATGGGGGCATGGCTAACTGCTGCTGCCTGTGCTTCTTGGAGGCTGCGTCAACGAGCGACCTCATGTCCTTTCTGAGTGAGTGAAGCTGCCCGAAATCCCTATGGATGGCTAACTGAGCTTCACGAAGCAGTGTGTTCTCCTCCCTTATCGTCTCCAGCTCCTGGTAGAAGCCGAAGGAGCTATACTGCTCTTCTTGATCTCTCTTACCTCGGATGCGATAAGGTGAGTGGTTAGGAGGAGTGAGAGAGGTCATCTTGGCTCCTCCCTCCAGGTGATGATACTCATCCTCTTCATGCCCATGTTCATATGGTACTGTGCTTGAGTAATGTGTATCTCGTGGTTTACCCCTTGGATAGTCCAGTTCGTAATCATCTAGATGACGTGGTGGATGTCTATCCCTCTTAGGGCGGGCTCCACTGCTGTACTGTTGCATCCTTATCCTGGAGTAAAGGTCAGAAATCCGGCTCGAGGGTGTGCGTGCTCCCGATGCTCCCGAACTGTCACGCGTATCCGCCTTTGATCTGACGGCCCTTTCGTACGCTGATAGTTCTTTGTTTAAATTAAACATTAATTTTACATTATAAATTAACATAAGTCAATCCTATAAATGTGCCATTGCTTACATTCAAATATAAATATTTTATAAAAGACCAGAGAACTAGTCTTTTTGTTCAGTTCAGAACCATGTCATTGTGTTTATGACTGTAATACATTGCATGTTGAGAACTTTGCAAAGCCCCTCTGTCAATGAAAACAAACTTAATATTCAATTTTATTATTGGCACAAACTAGAACCAAAGAAACTAGTAAAGGAGGTAAAGAAATAAAACAGAGTTCTGTGTAGACTCAGATCAGAGAATAACAGTTTAAACAGACATCCCTTTCAATGTTTTAATTCATAAGTGCTGAGCCAACACAAGAGAGTACAATCTGGATCCAGCCTGACATTTCCAGTAAAACTTCAAAACCTGCAAATATTATTTTACTTTTGGAAACAGACAGATGACTATTTATTTTAATGCAGTTTGCTCCTCTCTCACTGCGGACTGACGCGCTGTAGATTGGAGTAGGATGGCACCCAGAGGTGATTTCTTTAGAGAGGTTTGTCTCTCTCTATTATACAAAGATGCTGAACTTTGTTCTCTATTATAATGTAAAACACAACAAAGTTAGCAGAGTGTTCAGACTTCAGAGCTGTGCTCATACTGTGTCACTGCGTTGCACTTTTACACATCTGCTGTGGCTCAGTTTGGTCTGTAAATACTGAAACATCTCAGCAACTAGTGTCTGAAATACTTCAACACACTGAATCAGCACACACCTCTGAACTCTTCTGGTTTTCTTTTTATTTCTCCGTATGACATACTACAGCAGTAACAGCTTATCAATAATAAGCTGCAGACACAGCTGTTTACAGGACATTATCGTTCATACTGTGGATAATCACACCGTTATTATAGTTTGTGCTGTTGTACACTCCTACATACTGCAGCGGTTTTTGTCTACTGTTCCGTTCTTCTAGTAAAATTCAAATCTCTTCCAAACTTTGGATTTCAGACTTTAAGCTGCATCATGTCTTTTACTTGCTGTGACGATTAATGTTATATTTATGAGAGCGAGAAAGTGAGAGAGCTTCAGAAAGGAGCAGACAGACCTTTCAGCAGCTGCATCAAACCGATTCATAACTTCATTTTTTTCAAATTAAGAAATTACCCTGCCTCTGGTGGACAAACTATATAACAGGTTTCCTGTTTCTAAAATACATGGGACATATTTATGGTTTTGCTGAACTGTAATTTCAGTCATCAGTTTCGGAACTTGATTTTTATCATGCTTTTGAAATCTTAATTGTTTAGAAAGTTTAAGTTTAATTTTTCATGGTTCAGGGTTCAATAAACATGTTTCTGATTCTGACTTTATAAACTGCAGTAGCTCCCCTACTAAAGCAGTTTGAACTAGTTTCAACACTGTGTTTCTCATCCAGGTGGGATCTTGTATCTGGCTGTTCCTTTGACTGTGGTTATTTCTGTGACCGTGGCTGTTTCTGTGACTGTGCTTGTCCTGTTGGCTGTTTTTCTACCGCTCCTGTACAAATGGAAGAAAAGAAGCTCTAATGGTGAGTTACCTTCCTATACTAACTCTTTCAATAATTACAAAAGAAGAGCAATGAAAACACCTTTGTTGTTCTTTGTCTTCCACAGATGTGAACAGCAGGGGCCATTCAACCGACATAAACATGGAGGTGACTTTATTACTTTGCATCATGGTATCTGTGCTCAAGATGTTTAAATAATATAAATGGCACTGTTGTTTTTTTCAGTCTGTCATCTACGAGAACTGTGTTCCAGTCTCCACATTGGTAGAGTCTGACTGCGAGAACGACAATCCATCCTCCACCTACGAGACCATCAATCCAGCCACCGTGGCTCCTGACCAGACGTACTCCACACTCAGACAGCAAATATGATACTTGTTTTGGATTTGGATAAATCATACCACAAAGAATATAGTTGTGGTTTATTTTGAGGACATCTTCCTGCTTTAATATCTAAAATATCATCCACTGTTCTCCCATGTTGTCTCTAATCTCCATTAAAGGAACACACCACCATATTCAGTTGTATGCAGACTTTGTTTTATTGTATATTGACAACCAACTGTAATGTATCCCATAAATACTGTCCGTTTCTGAGCATTACAACAAACTTTACGGTTTTAAAATAAACTGGCAGAAATCAGCAATGTGTTATACCCCTGTCCCTAATAGATGTGGTTTATTTTGAGGACATCTTCCTTCTTTAATATCTAAAATATCCTGATCTATTGCCTGCACCTTTTTATATTTCCATTCCTTTTTCTGATGTACTTACTTTAATTTTGTATTGTTTTATTGTTGTTTATTGATCTGTGTTAATGCACATGCATCATTGTTTTAATGCTATGCTCTATACCTACTGCAAATGTATATATAATACTGCTGTACTAAATATAAAACTGGGAAGAAATAACTGAGGGAGTTTGTGTTGGTACTCTTTCTTGTGCTACTGTAACAGGTTTGGATCAGGTGTGGATAATGATGAGTCAGGGGTTGTTTTCCTGCATTTATTTGCTCCTGCAGAAGACATAAAAACACTTCTACACTTTCTGCTCCCTCGTCAATGCAACACAACACTGTGTGATTTAGTTGATTTTCTTTCTTTCTTACACTTTACTAAATAAAAGCTATTAAAACAGACAGAAAACACTTTATTTTAACTAATAAATCTCAACCCATAATAACCAATATGGGAACAGTGACACTGTGATTATCTTATGTGTCTCACCTGTTTTGATTACCCCTCGTTTCTCCCTGTGTGTTTAAACCCTGTGTTTTCCCTTTGTCTTCATTGGATCGTCTGTTGACTTGTCATTTGTCCCTGCTTGGCCCTCCTGTGCTGTTCCTCCAGTGAGAAAAAAATCTGATATTCTTCCAGGTCAGTGCTCCTTGCTGAGGTGGTTGGTGGGAAGCTGAATCCTAGCAGAATGGTGGTGGTGAGGCAATCTTCAGGGGATTGCCACAAAAGTACAGGATGCCATTGGAAGTCATGAGCACTTTCACAAAAGTAAGGTTTTGAATGCAGGTCTTTGTAGTGGAGTATTTTCACAGTGTGGTATTAGTAGGCTACTTTCACCGAAGTAAGGCATTTCAATACTTTGTACACCACTGGTTACAAGATATTTGTCTTTGGTGTTTGTTTCTTTATATTTAGAAAATGGAAAAGAAAGGTGCCCAGGCCCCGGCCGACCGCCACACCCAGGCCCCCGGCTGGCCGCCCAGACCAGGCCCAGGCCGGCCGCCCAGACCAGGCCCAGGCCCCCGCCAGCCTCTGCCGGTCGCCCAGACCAGGCCCCAGCCAGCTTCCACACCCGGGCCGCCCGCAGCAAGGACTACAGCCTCACATGGGGCGGGCACTCCACCAACTGAGCCAAACACTGCCCCTATTTTTTATTTTTTTATTTTTTTTTAAAGTATATTTTTTCGGGCTTTTTTTGCCTTTAATGTACAGGACAGTGGAGATAGACAGGAAACAGGAGGCAGAGAGAGGGGGAATGACACGCATGATAAGACCGTTTATTTATTATCTGAGAGCACAAAACACCGCAACAGCAGCTAACATTAGCTGCTCTGGTCATCTGTCTGTATCAGCAGAGACCATGAGTCGGCAATAAAGTCATTATACAGTGCCAAAATCCAGGTAACATATATTTTATACAGTCTATGGGTAAAATAGTACTACGGTTTACTCACCGAAAAAACTGCAACACAGAATCCTTTGTCGGTCGGTCAGTACAATCAACAGCACAACACGCCATATTGCCAGAAAAAACTACCCGAAAATAGGCAAACAAACACGGACACCGCAGCGCCTGTCTGCTGGGTGTCGCCGCGGACCTCTGGGTGTAGCCTAGCCTAGCCCAGCCAGCCCAGCCGATGCTTTAGCATAGAGCTAACTGCTGGCAACTGTCTGTGAACCTGTCACTCAACGTAACCACGCCCTAATTTATGCCAGAATTTTAAGCCTAAATGACACTTAAACGGTTGTGGTACAAAAAAATTCAAGGAAGGAAGGAAGGGAGGAGGCTGGTTGCTGGATCCGTGCTGCTCACAACTTGGGCTAAAAACATAAAAATAGGGGCGTGTATAACCCTCCCTGAATACACATGTTGTTTGTTTCTTCATTTATTCTCTCTCTTTTGTTTTGTCACAAAGATGTTACAGTAAGATGCCACAGGTAAGTCTACAGAAAGGTTAACAGTCCATAGATATCTTCCACCCTAATCATAATGTGAGGCAAGATGTTTATCCTAGCAGTATCACATACCTACATATTACATTTGGTTTCACATTCATAACCCTTCCTTTCCCTTCCTTCCTCCCTCCTTTCCTTCCTTCCTTCCTTCCTTCTTTCCTCCTTCCTTCCTTCTTTCATCCGTCCTTCCTTCCTTCCTTCCTCCCTTCCTTCCTTCCTTCCTTCTTTCCTCCATCCTTCCTTCTTTCCTCTTTTCCTTTCTCCCTCCTTCCTTCCTTCCTTCTTTCAAACGTCTTTCCTTCCTCTTTTCCTTTCTCCCTCCCTCCTTCCTTCCTTCCTTCTTTCCTCCATCCGTCCTTTCTCCCTCCCTCCCTCCCTCCCTCCTTCCTTCCTTCCTTCCTTACCCTTCCTCTTTAAAAAATAAACAAATTAATAAAATACTTATAACAGAAGAGAGCGAGACAGAAAAAGTAAAAGCACCCACAACATAAAAGTGTGCGTAAGCCCACATAGGGAGAAATAAATAAATAATAATACTCTGCATATCATTCATATCAAGTGAAAATGTAAAACAATGCGTGACCATTTATTTAGGAATACATCTGCTTTCAGTTGTAACAATGCTGTTGTATATTCTCTATCTTTTGTATTGTGACCTCTGACCTTAGTGAACTGGATTAACTTGATCCTAACTCTAACCTCTGAGTCGTCGCCTGCATCTCTGATTTGTTGAGAAACTGAAATCACATCTGGTGTTTTGCTCATTAGCGGCCGTTTCCTCCAGCTGGAGGAACAATCGGCCAATCAGAGCCCACGAACAGTGATGTCATAGTTATATCTCTACCTGTTAAACTCAGAGAGAAGAAGAAGAAGAAGAAGAAGAAGAAGAAGAAGAAGAAGAAGACTGTCTTATAAAGTAACAGCAAATAGTATAATGTAATAATATATTAGTCTAATTAAACTGGATTAAACTTCCTGTCGTCCTCCCGGGTCAAATTGACCCCGTCTGTCCCGACTGTTCCTTCTTTCCTCCCTCCTTTCCTTTCTTCCTTCCTTCCTCCTTTCCTTCCTCCCTCCCTCCTCTCCTTCCTCCTTTCTTCCTTCCTGCCCTCCTTTCCTTCCTTCTTCCTCCCTTCCTTCCTCCCTCCTTTCCTTCCTTCTTTCCTCCCACCTCTCCTTCCTCTTTTCTTTCCTTTCTCCTTCCCTCCTTCCTTCTTTCGTCCCTCCTTTCCTTCCTTCCCTCCTCTCCTTCCTCTTTCCTTCCTTCCTTCTTCCTCCCTCCTCCCTCCCTCCTTTCCTTCCTTCTTCCTTCCTTCTTCCCTCCTTTCCTTCCTTCTTCCTCCCTCCTTTCCTTCCTTCTTCCTCCCTTCCTTCCTTCCTTCCTTCTTCCACCCTCCCTCCTTTCCTTCCTTCTCCCTCCCTTCCTTCCTTGACTCAAGGACAACAGGAGGGTTAAAGGTTCTTCTTCTATTGCTTTAAGATCTCCCTCCCTCCCTCCTTTCCTTCCTTCTTCTTTCCTCCCTCCCTCCTTCCATCCTTTCCTTCCTCCCTCCCTCCCTCCTTTCCTTCCTCCCTCCCTCCCTCCTTTCCTTCCTTCTTCGTCCCTCCTCCCTACCTCTTTTCCTCCCTTCTTCCTCCCTCACTCCCTCCCTCCTTTCCTTCCTTCCTTCCTTCTTCCTCCCTCCTCCCTCCCTCCCTCCTCCCTCCTTCCTTTCCTTCCTTCCTT
>JAJDFG010001914.1:0-23428 GCA_021039105.1 Scomber colias
ACGTGGTCATGCAGACAGTGACGTGTACATTTGAACGGGGCGAAGGTCCGAGTCTACCGACAAACAGTGAGGAGAAGCAAGATCTGGAAGATCAAGCTTTTGCCTTCATGGGATCCATGTGTGAGGTGATGGGGCAGTGTTGCACATCCCTTGAGTTGAGCTGAAAACACTGCCAGCTTTACATCTGAAGGTCTTCACCAGATGTTCTCCCTCTGCAACAATGAAGCCTGGCCTGTACAGGGATCGAACCTGTGACCTTGGCGTTATTAGCACCACGCTCTAACCAACTGAGCTAACAGGCCTGTTGCTGCCTTTCTATCTACAACCACGTCCCTTATAGAATGAAAGACATTCCTTTGCTTTCAAACATCGAGCGAACCAGGCTTGCTAAAGTCTTGAAGAAGGGGAATTAGCTCAAATGGTAGAGCGCTCGCTTAGCATGCGAGAGGTAGCGGGATCGATGCCCGCATTCTCCATTACCTTCTTTTCTGTTGTCTCTTCTCAAGAAGAAAACACACAAAGCCTTCATTCAAAGGATTCCTCCTGCTGAATGTCCCCATAAAAATCAGAGGAAGGTTCCACACCTCTGCACTGTCATATTTCCACACCTTCATCTCTGTGACTATGTCTTGTTTTCATCCATAATCAGCACTGTCCAACTGCTTGGTGTTCAAAGCTTCTCATTGGAATATTTCTTCCTGAACAGACACAAGTACTACAGAAGAGAGGACAGACAACCACGAAGGGATTCGAACCCTCAATCTTCTGATCCGAAGTCAGACGCCTTGTCCTTTAGGCCACGTGGTCATGCAGACAGTGACGTGTACATTTGAACGGGGCGAAGGTCCGAGTCTACCGACAAACAGTGAGGAGAAGCAAGATCTGGAAGATCAAGCTTTTGCCTTCATGGGATCCATGTGTGAGGTGATGGGGCAGTGTTGCACATCCCTTGAGTTGAGCTGAAAACACTGCCAGCTTTACATCTGAAGGTCTTCACCAGATGTTCTCCCTCTGCAACAATGAAGCCTGGCCTGTACAGGGATCGAACCTGTGACCTTGGCGTTATTAGCACCACGCTCTAACCAACTGAGCTAACAGGCCTGTTGCTGCCTTTCTGTCTACAACCACGTCCCTTATAGAATGAAAGACATTCCTTTGCTTTCAAACATCGAACGAACCAGGCTTGCTAAAGTCTTGAAGAAGGGGAATTAGCTCAAATGGTAGAGCGCTCGCTTAGCATGCGAGAGGTAGCGGGATCGATGCCCGCATTCTCCATTACCTTCTTTTCTGTTGTCTCTTCTCAAGAAGAAAACACACAAAGCCTTCATTCAAAGGATTCCTCCTGCTGAATGTCCCCATAAAAATCAGAGGAAGGTTCCACACCTCTGCACTGTCATATTTCCACACCTTCATCTCTGTGACTATGTCTTGTTTTCATCCATAATCAGCACTGTCCCACTGCTTGGTGTTCAAAGCTTCTCATTGGAATATTTCTTCCTGAACAGACACAAGTACTACAGAAGAGAGGACAGACAACCACGAAGGGATTCGAACCCTCAATCTTCTGATCCGAAGTCAGACGTCTTGTCCTTTAGGCCACGTGGTCATGCAGACAGTGACGTGTACATTTGAACGGGGCGAAGGTCCGAGTCTACCGACAAACAGTGAGGAGAAGCAAGATCTGGAAGATCAAGCTTTTGCCTTCATGGGATCCATGTGTGAGGTGATGGGGCAGTGTTGCACATCCCTTGAGTTGAGCTGAAAACACTGCCAGCTTTACATCTGAAGGTCTTCACCAGATGTTCTCCCTCTGCAACAATGAAGCCTGGCCTGTACAGGGATCGAACCTGTGACCTTGGCGTTATTAGCACCACGCTCTAACCAACTGAGCTAACAGGCCTGTTGCTGCCTTTCTATCTACAACCACGTCCCTTATAGAATGAAAGACATTCCTTTGCTTTCAAACATCGAGCGAACCAGGCTTGCTAAAGTCTTGAAGAAGGGGAATTAGCTCAAATGGTAGAGCGCTCGCTTAGCATGCGAGAGGTAGCGGGATCGATGCCCGCATTCTCCATTACCTTCTTTTCTGTTGTCTCTTCTCAAGAAGAAAACACACAAAGCCTTCATTCAAAGGATTCCTCCTGCTGAATGTCCCCATAAAAATCAGAGGAAGGTTCCACACCTCTGCACTGTCATATTTCCACACCTTCATCTCTGTGACTATGTCTTGTTTTCATCCATAATCAGCACTGTCCCACTGGAATATTGGAATATTTCTTCCTGAACAGACGCAAGTACTACAGAAGAGAGGACAGACAACCACGAAGGGATTCGAACCCTCAATCTTCTGATCCGAAGTCAGACGCCTTGTCCTTTAGGCCACGTGGTCATGCAGACAGTGACGTGTACATTTGAACGGGGCGAAGGTCCGAGTCTACCGACAAACAGTGAGGAGAAGCAAGATCTGGAAGATCAAGCTTTTGCCTTCATGGGATCCATGTGTGAGGTGATGGGGCAGTGTTGCACATCCCTTGAGTTGAGCTGAAAACACTGCCAGCTTTACATCTGAAGGTCTTCACCAGATGTTCTCCCTCTGCAACAATGAAGCCTGGCCTGTACAGGGATCGAACCTGTGACCTTGGCGTTATTAGCACCACGCTCTAACCAACTGAGCTAACAGGCCTGTTGCTGCCTTTCTGTCTACAACCACGTCCCTTATAGAATGAAAGACATTCCTTTGCTTTCAAACATCGAGCGAACCAGGCTTGCTAAAGTCTTGAAGAAGGGGAATTAGCTCAAATGGTAGAGCGCTCGCTTAGCATGCGAGAGGTAGCGGGATCGATGCCCGCATTCTCCATTACCTTCTTTTCTGTTGTCTCTTCTCAAGAAGAAAACACACAAAGCCTTCATTCAAAGGATTCCTCCTGCTGAATGTCCCCATAAAAATCAGAGGAAGGTTCCACACCTCTGCACTGTCATATTTCCACACCTTCATCTCTGTGACTATGTCTTGTTTTCATCCATAATCAGCACTGTCCCACTGCTTGGTGTTCAAAGCTTCTCATTGGAATATTTCTTCCTGAACAGACGCAAGTACTACAGAAGAGAGGACAGACAACCACGAAGGGATTCGAACCCTCAATCTTCTGATCCGAAGTCAGACGCCTTGTCCTTTAGGCCACGTGGTCATGCAGACAGTGACGTGTACATTTGAACGGGGCGAAGGTCCGAGTCTACCGACAAACAGTGAGGAGAAGCAAGATCTGGAAGATCAAGCTTTTGCCTTCATGGGATCCATGTGTGAGGTGATGGGGCAGTGTTGCACATCCCTTGAGTTGAGCTGAAAACACTGCCAGCTTTACATCTGAAGGTCTTCACCAGATGTTCTCCCTCTGCAACAATGAAGCCTGGCCTGTACAGGGATCGAACCTGTGACCTTGGCGTTATTAGCACCACGCTCTAACCAACTGAGCTAACAGGCCTGTTGCTGCCTTTCTGTCTACAACCACGTCCCTTATAGAATGAAAGACATTCCTTTGCTTTCAAACATCGAGCGAACCAGGCTTGCTAAAGTCTTGAAGAAGGGGAATTAGCTCAAATGGTAGAGCGCTCGCTTAGCATGCGAGAGGTAGCGGGATCGATGCCCGCATTCTCCATTACCTTCTTTTCTGTTGTCTTTTCTCAAGAAGAAAACACACAGAGCCTTCATTCAAAGGATTCCTCCTGCTGAATGTCCCCATAAAAATCAGAGGAAGGTTCCACACCTCTGCACTGTCATATTTCCACACCTTCATCTCTGTGACTATGTCTTGTTTTCATCCATAATCAGCACTGTCCCACTGCTTGGTGTTCAAAGCTTCTCATTGGAATATTTCTTCCTGAACAGACGCAAGTACTACAGAAGAGAGGACAGACAACCACGAAGGGATTCGAACCCTCAATCTTCTGATCCGAAGTCAGACGTCTTGTCCTTTAGGCCACGTGGTCATGCAGACAGTGACGTGTACATTTGAACGGGGCGAAGGTCCGAGTCTACCGACAAACAGTGAGGAGAAGCAAGATCTGGAAGATCAAGCTTTTGCCTTCATGGGATCCATGTGTGAGGTGATGGGGCAGTGTTGCACATCCCTTGAGTTGAGCTGAAAACACTGCCAGCTTTACATCTGAAGGTCTTCACCAGATGTTCTCCCTCTGCAACAATGAAGCCTGGCCTGTACAGGGATCGAACCTGTGACCTTGGCGTCATTAGCACCACGCTCTAACCAACTGAGCTAACAGGCCTGTTGCTGCCTTTCTGTCTACAACCACGTCCCTTATAGAATGAAAGACATTCCTTTGCTTTCAAACATCGAGCGAACCAGGCTTGCTAAAGTCTTGAAGAAGGGGAATTAGCTCAAATGGTAGAGCGCTCGCTTAGCATGCGAGAGGTAGCGGGATCGATGCCCGCATTCTCCATTACCTTCTTTTCTGTTGTCTCTTCTCAAGAAGAAAACACACAAAGCCTTCATTCAAAGGATTCCTCCTGCTGAATGTCCCCATAAAAATCAGAGGAAGGTTCCACACCTCTGCACTGTCATATTTCCACACCTTCATCTCTGTGACTATGTCTTGTTTTCATCCATAATCAGCACTGTCCCACTGGAATATTTGGAATATTTCTTCCTGAACAGACGCAAGTACTACAGAAGAGAGGACAGACAACCACGAAGGGATTCGAACCCTCAATCTTCTGATCCGAAGTCAGACGCCTTGTCCTTTAGGCCACGTGGTCATGCAGACAGTGACGTGTACATTTGAACGGGGCGAAGGTCCGAGTCTACCGACAAACAGTGAGGAGAAGCAAGATCTGGAAGATCAAGCTTTTGCCTTCATGGGATCCATGTGTGAGGTGATGGGGCAGTGTTGCACATCCCTTGAGTTGAGCTGAAAACACTGCCAGCTTTACATCTGAAGGTCTTCACCAGATGTTCTCCCTCTGCAACAATGAAGCCTGGCCTGTACAGGGATCGAACCTGTGACCTTGGCGTTATTAGCACCACGCTCTAACCAACTGAGCTAACAGGCCTGTTGCTGCCTTTCTGTCTACAACCACGTCCCTTATAGAATGAAAGACATTCCTTTGCTTTCAAACATCGAGCGAACCAGGCTTGCTAAAGTCTTGAAGAAGGGGAATTAGCTCAAATGGTAGAGCGCTCGCTTAGCATGCGAGAGGTAGCGGGATCGATGCCCGCATTCTCCATTACCTTCTTTTCTGTTGTCTCTTCTCAAGAAGAAAACACACAAAGCCTTCATTCAAAGGATTCCTCCTGCTGAATGTCCCCATAAAAATCAGAGGAAGGTTCCACACCTCTGCACTGTCATATTTCCACACCTTCATCTCTGTGACTATGTCTTGTTTTCATCCATAATCAGCACTGTCCCACTGCTTGGTGTTCAAAGCTTCTCATTGGAATATTTCTTCCTGAACAGACGCAAGTACTACAGAAGAGAGGACAGACAACCACGAAGGGATTCGAACCCTCAATCTTCTGATCCGAAGTCAGACGCCTTGTCCTTTAGGCCACGTGGTCATGCAGACAGTGACGTGTACATTTGAACGGGGCGAAGGTCCGAGTCTACCGACAAACAGTGAGGAGAAGCAAGATCTGGAAGATCAAGCTTTTGCCTTCATGGGATCCATGTGTGAGGTGATGGGGCAGTGTTGCACATCCCTTGAGTTGAGCTGAAAACACTGCCAGCTTTACATCTGAAGGTCTTCACCAGATGTTCTCCCTCTGCAACAATGAAGCCTGGCCTGTACAGGGATCGAACCTGTGACCTTGGCGTTATTAGCACCACGCTCTAACCAACTGAGCTAAAAGGCCTGTTGCTGCCTTTCTGTCTACAACCACGTCCCTTATAGAATGAAAGACATTCCTTTGCTTTCAAACATCGAGCGAACCAGGCTTGCTAAAGTCTTGAAGAAGGGGAATTAGCTCAAATGGTAGAGCGCTCGCTTAGCATGCGAGAGGTAGCGGGATCGATGCCCGCATTCTCCATTACCTTCTTTTCTGTTGTCTCTTCTCAAGAAGAAAACACACAAAGCCTTCATTCAAAGGATTCCTCCTGCTGAATGTCCCCATAAAAATCAGAGGAAGGTTCCACACCTCTGCACTGTCATATTTCCACACCTTCATCTCTGTGACTATGTCTTGTTTTCATCCATAATCAGCACTGTCCCACTGCTTGGTGTTCAAAGCTTCTCATTGGAATATTTCTTCCTGAACAGACGCAAGTACTACAGAAGAGAGGACAGACAACCACGAAGGGATTCGAACCCTCAATCTTCTGATCCGAAGTCAGACGCCTTGTCCTTTAGGCCACGTGGTCATGCAGACAGTGACGTGTACATTTGAACGGGGCGAAGGTCCGAGTCTACCGACAAACAGTGAGGAGAAGCAAGATCTGGAAGATCAAGCTTTTGCCTTCATGGGATCCATGTGTGAGGTGATGGGGCAGTGTTGCACATCCCTTGAGTTGAGCTGAAAACACTGCCAGCTTTACATCTGAAGGTCTTCACCAGATGTTCTCCCTCTGCAACAATGAAGCCTGGCCTGTACAGGGATCGAACCTGTGACCTTGGCGTTATTAGCACCACGCTCTAACCAACTGAGCTAACAGGCCTGTTGCTGCCTTTCTGTCTACAACCACGTCCCTTATAGAATGAAAGACATTCCTTTGCTTTCAAACATCGAGCGAACCAGGCTTGCTAAAGTCTTGAAGAAGGGGAATTAGCTCAAATGGTAGAGCGCTCGCTTAGCATGCGAGAGGTAGCGGGATCGATGCCCGCATTCTCCATTACCTTCTTTTCTGTTGTCTCTTCTCAAGAAGAAAACACACAAAGCCTTCATTCAAAGGATTCCTCCTGCTGAATGTCCCCATAAAAATCAGAGGAAGGTTCCACACCTCTGCACTGTCATATTTCCACACCTTCATCTCTGTGACTATGTCTTGTTTTCATCCATAATCAGCACTGTCCCACTGCTTGGTGTTCAAAGCTTCTCATTGGAATATTTCTTCCTGAACAGACGCAAGTACTACAGAAGAGAGGACAGACAACCACGAAGGGATTCGAACCCTCAATCTTCTGATCCGAAGTCAGACGCCTTGTCCTTTAGGCCACGTGGTCATGCAGACAGTGACGTGTACATTTGAACGGGGCGAAGGTCCGAGTCTACCGACAAACAGTGAGGAGAAGCAAGATCTGGAAGATCAAGCTTTTGCCTTCATGGGATCCATGTGTGAGGTGATGGGGCAGTGTTGCACATCCCTTGAGTTGAGCTGAAAACACTGCCAGCTTTACATCTGAAGGTCTTCACCAGATGTTCTCCCTCTGCAACAATGAAGCCTGGCCTGTACAGGGATCGAACCTGTGACCTTGGCGTTATTAGCACCACGCTCTAACCAACTGAGCTAACAGGCCTGTTGCTGCCTTTCTGTCTACAACCACGTCCCTTATAGAATGAAAGACATTCCTTTGCTTTCAAACATCGAGCGAACCAGGCTTGCTAAAGTCTTGAAGAAGGGGAATTAGCTCAAATGGTAGAGCGCTCGCTTAGCATGCGAGAGGTAGCGAGATCGATGCCCGCATTCTCCATTACCTTCTTTTCTGTTGTCTCTTCTCAAGAAGAAAACACACAAAGCCTTCATTCAAAGGATTCCTCCTGCTGAATGTCCCCATAAAAATCAGAGGAAGGTTCCACACCTCTGCACTGTCATATTTCCACACCTTCATCTCTGTGACTATGTCTTGTTTTCATCCATAATCAGCACTGTCCCACTGCTTGGTGTTCAAAGCTTCTCATTGGAATATTTCTTCCTGAACAGACGCAAGTACTACAGAAGAGAGGACAGACAACCACGAAGGGATTCGAACCCTCAATCTTCTGATCCGAAGTCAGACGCCTTGTCCTTTAGGCCACGTGGTCATGCAGACAGTGACGTGTACATTTGAACGGGGCGAAGGTCCGAGTCTACCGACAAACAGTGAGGAGAAGCAAGATCTGGAAGATCAAGCTTTTGCCTTCATGGGATCCATGTGTGAGGTGATGGGGCAGTGTTGCACATCCCTTGAGTTGAGCTGAAAACACTGCCAGCTTTACATCTGAAGGTCTTCACCAGATGTTCTCCCTCTGCAACAATGAAGCCTGGCCTGTACAGGGATCGAACCTGTGACCTTGGCGTTATTAGCACCACGCTCTAACCAACTGAGCTAACAGGCCTGTTGCTGCCTTTCTGTCTACAACCACGTCCCTTATAGAATGAAAGACATTCCTTTGCTTTCAAACATCGAGCGAACCAGGCTTGCTAAAGTCTTGAAGAAGGGGAATTAGCTCAAATGGTAGAGCGCTCGCTTAGCATGCGAGAGGTAGCGGGATCGATGCCCGCATTCTCCATTACCTTCTTTTCTGTTGTCTCTTCTCAAGAAGAAAACACACAAAGCCTTCATTCAAAGGATTCCTCCTGCTGAATGTCCCCATAAAAATCAGAGGAAGGTTCCACACCTCTGCACTGTCATATTTCCACACCTTCATCTCTGTGACTATGTCTTGTTTTCATCCATAATCAGCACTGTCCCACTGGAATATTTCTTCCTGAACAGACGCAAGTACTACAGAAGAGAGGACAGACAACCACGAAGGGATTCGAACCCTCAATCTTCTGATCCGAAGTCAGACGCCTTGTCCTTTAGGCCACGTGGTCATGCAGACAGTGACGTGTACATTTGAACGGGGCGAAGGTCCGAGTCTACCGACAAACAGTGAGGAGAAGCAAGATCTGGAAGATCAAGCTTTTGCCTTCATGGGATCCATGTGTGAGGTGATGGGGCAGTGTTGCACATCCCTTGAGTTGAGCTGAAAACACTGCCAGCTTTACATCTGAAGGTCTTCACCAGATGTTCTCCCTCTGCAACAATGAAGCCTGGCCTGTACAGGGATCGAACCTGTGACCTTGGCGTTATTAGCACCACGCTCTAACCAACTGAGCTAACAGGCCTGTTGCTGCCTTTCTGTCTACAACCACGTCCCTTATAGAATGAAAGACATTCCTTTGCTTTCAAACATCGAGCGAACCAGGCTTGCTAAAGTCTTGAAGAAGGGGAATTAGCTCAAATGGTAGAGCGCTCGCTTAGCATGCGAGAGGTAGCGGGATCGATGCCCGCATTCTCCATTACCTTCTTTTCTGTTGTCTCTTCTCAAGAAGAAAACACACAAAGCCTTCATTCAAAGGATTCCTCCTGCTGAATGTCCCCATAAAAATCAGAGGAAGGTTCCACACCTCTGCACTGTCATATTTCCACACCTTCATCTCTGTGACTATGTCTTGTTTTCATCCATAATCAGCACTGTCCCACTGCTTGGTGTTCAAAGCTTCTCATTGGAATATTTCTTCCTGAACAGACGCAAGTACTACAGAAGAGAGGACAGACAACCACGAAGGGATTCGAACCCTCAATCTTCTGATCCGAAGTCAGACGCCTTGTCCTTTAGGCCACGTGGTCATGCAGACAGTGACGTGTACATTTGAACGGGGCGAAGGTCCGAGTCTACCGACAAACAGTGAGGAGAAGCAAGATCTGGAAGATCAAGCTTTTGCCTTCATGGGATCCATGTGTGAGGTGATGGGGCAGTGTTGCACATCCCTTGAGTTGAGCTGAAAACACTGCCAGCTTTACATCTGAAGGTCTTCACCAGATGTTCTCCCTCTGCAACAATGAAGCCTGGCCTGTACAGGGATCGAACCTGTGACCTTGGCGTTATTAGCACCACGCTCTAACCAACTGAGCTAACAGGCCTGTTGCTGCCTTTCTGTCTACAACCACGTCCCTTATAGAATGAAAGACATTCCTTTGCTTTCAAACATCGAGCGAACCAGGCTTGCTAAAGTCTTGAAGAAGGGGAATTAGCTCAAATGGTAGAGCGCTCGCTTAGCATGCGAGAGGTAGCGGGATCGATGCCCGCATTCTCCATTACCTTCTTTTCTGTTGTCTCTTCTCAAGAAGAAAACACACAAAGCCTTCATTCAAAGGATTCCTCCTGCTGAATGTCCCCATAAAAATCAGAGGAAGGTTCCACACCTCTGCACTGTCATATTTCCACACCTTCATCTCTGTGACTATGTCTTGTTTTCATCCATAATCAGCACTGTCCCACTGCTTGGTGTTCAAAGCTTCTCATTGGAATATTTCTTCCTGAACAGACACAAGTACTACAGAAGAGAGGACAGACAACCACGAAGGGATTCGAACCCTCAATCTTCTGATCCGAAGTCAGACGTCTTGTCCTTTAGGCCACGTGGTCATGCAGACAGTGACGTGTACATTTGAACGGGGCGAAGGTCCGAGTCTACCGACAAACAGTGAGGAGAAGCAAGATCTGGAAGATCAAGCTTTTGCCTTCATGGGATCCATGTGTGAGGTGATGGGGCAGTGTTGCACATCCCTTGAGTTGAGCTGAAAACACTGCCAGCTTTACATCTGAAGGTCTTCACCAGATGTTCTCCCTCTGCAACAATGAAGCCTGGCCTGTACAGGGATCGAACCTGTGACCTTGGCGTTATTAGCACCACGCTCTAACCAACTGAGTTAACAGGCCTGTTGCTGCCTTTCTGTCTACAACCACGTCCCTTATAGAATGAAAGACATTCCTTTGCTTTCAAACATCGAGCGAACCAGGCTTGCTAAAGTCTTGAAGAAGGGGAATTAGCTCAAATGGTAGAGCGCTCGCTTAGCATGCGAGAGGTAGCGGGATCGATGCCCGCATTCTCCATTACCTTCTTTTCTGTTGTCTCTTCTCAAGAAGAAAACACACAAAGCCTTCATTCAAAGGATTCCTCCTGCTGAATGTCCCCATAAAAATCAGAGGAAGGTTCCACACCTCTGCACTGTCATATTTCCACACCTTCATCTCTGTGACTATGTCTTGTTTTCATCCATAATCAGCACTGTCCCACTGGAATATTTGGAATATTTCTTCCTGAACAGACGCAAGTACTACAGAAGAGAGGACAGACAACCACGAAGGGATTCGAACCCTCAATCTTCTGATCCGAAGTCAGACGCCTTGTCCTTTAGGCCACGTGGTCATGCAGACAGTGACGTGTACATTTGAACGGGGCGAAGGTCCGAGTCTACCGACAAACAGTGAGGAGAAGCAAGATCTGGAAGATCAAGCTTTTGCCTTCATGGGATCCATGTGTGAGGTGATGGGGCAGTGTTGCACATCCCTTGAGTTGAGCTGAAAACACTGCCAGCTTTACATCTGAAGGTCTTCACCAGATGTTCTCCCTCTGCAACAATGAAGCCTGGCCTGTACAGGGATCGAACCTGTGACCTTGGCGTTATTAGCACCACGCTCTAACCAACTGAGCTAACAGGCCTGTTGCTGCCTTTCTGTCTACAACCACGTCCCTTATAGAATGAAAGACATTCCTTTGCTTTCAAACATCGAGCGAACCAGGCTTGCTAAAGTCTTGAAGAAGGGGAATTAGCTCAAATGGTAGAGCGCTCGCTTAGCATGCGAGAGGTAGCGGGATCGATGCCCGCATTCTCCATTACCTTCTTTTCTGTTGTCTCTTCTCAAGAAGAAAACACACAAAGCCTTCATTCAAAGGATTCCTCCTGCTGAATGTCCCCATAAAAATCAGAGGAAGGTTCCACACCTCTGCACTGTCATATTTCCACACCTTCATCTCTGTGACTATGTCTTGTTTTCATCCATAATCAGCACTGTCCCACTGGAATATTTGGAATATTTCTTCCTGAACAGACGCAAGTACTACAGAAGAGAGGACAGACAACCACGAAGGGATTCGAACCCTCAATCTTCTGATCCGAAGTCAGACGCCTTGTCCTTTAGGCCACGTGGTCATGCAGACAGTGACGTGTACATTTGAACGGGGCGAAGGTCCGAGTCTACCGACAAACAGTGAGGAGAAGCAAGATCTGGAAGATCAAGCTTTTGCCTTCATGGGATCCATGTGTGAGGTGATGGGGCAGTGTTGCACATCCCTTGAGTTGAGCTGAAAACACTGCCAGCTTTACATCTGAAGGTCTTCACCAGATGTTCTCCCTCTGCAACAATGAAGCCTGGCCTGTACAGGGATCGAACCTGTGACCTTGGCGTTATTAGCACCACGCTCTAACCAACTGAGCTAACAGGCCTGTTGCTGCCTTTCTGTCTACAACCACGTCCCTTATAGAATGAAAGACATTCCTTTGCTTTCAAACATCGAGCGAACCAGGCTTGCTAAAGTCTTGAAGAAGGGGAATTAGCTCAAATGGTAGAGCGCTCGCTTAGCATGCGAGAGGTAGCGGGATCGATGCCCGCATTCTCCATTACCTTCTTTTCTGTTGTCTCTTCTCAAGAAGAAAACACACAAAGCCTTCATTCAAAGGATTCCTCCTGCTGAATGTCCCCATAAAAATCAGAGGAAGGTTCCACACCTCTGCACTGTCATATTTCCACACCTTCATCTCTGTGACTATGTCTTGTTTTCATCCATAATCAGCACTGTCCCACTGCTTGGTGTTCAAAGCTTCTCATTGGAATATTTCTTCCTGAACAGACGCAAGTACTACAGAAGAGAGGACAGACAACCACGAAGGGATTCGAACCCTCAATCTTCTGATCCGAAGTCAGACGCCTTGTCCTTTAGGCCACGTGGTCATGCAGACAGTGACGTGTACATTTGAACGGGGCGAAGGTCCGAGTCTACCGACAAACAGTGAGGAGAAGCAAGATCTGGAAGATCAAGCTTTTGCCTTCATGGGATCCATGTGTGAGGTGATGGGGCAGTGTTGCACATCCCTTGAGTTGAGCTGAAAACACTGCCAGCTTTACATCTGAAGGTCTTCACCAGATGTTCTCCCTCTGCAACAATGAAGCCTGGCCTGTACAGGGATCGAACCTGTGACCTTGGCGTTATTAGCACCACGCTCTAACCAACTGAGCTAACAGGCCTGTTGCTGCCTTTCTGTCTACAACCACGTCCCTTATAGAATGAAAGACATTCCTTTGCTTTCAAACATCGAGCGAACCAGGCTTGCTAAAGTCTTGAAGAAGGGGAATTAGCTCAAATGGTAGAGCGCTCGCTTAGCATGCGAGAGGTAGCGGGATCGATGCCCGCATTCTCCATTACCTTCTTTTCTGTTGTCTCTTCTCAAGAAGAAAACACACAATCTTCTGATCCGAAGTCAGACGTCTTGTCCTTTAGGCCACGTGGTCATGCAGACAGTGACGTGTACATTTGAACGGGGCGAAGGTCCGAGTCTACCGACAAACAGTGAGGAGAAGCAGTGAGGAGAAAACACTGCCAGCTTTACATCTGAAGGTCTTCACCAGATGTTCTCCCTCTGCAACAATGAAGCCTGGCCTGTACAGGGATCGAACCTGATCGAAATCAGAGGAAGGTTCCACACCTCTGCACTGTCATATTTCCACACCTTCACCTCTGTGACTATGTCTAGTTTTCATCCATAATCAGCACTGTCCCACTGCTTGGTGTTCAAAGCTTCTCATTGGAATATTTCTTCCTGAACAGACACAAGTACTACAGAAGAGAGGACAGACAACCACGAAGGGATTCGAACCCTCAATCTTCTGATCCGAAGTCAGACGTCTTGTCCTTTAGGCCACGTGGTCATGCAGACAGTGACGTGTACATTTGAACGGGGCGAAGGTCCGAGTCCCTTGAGTTGAGCTGAAAACACTGCCAGCTTTACATCTGAAGGTCTTCACCAGATGTTCTCCCTCTGCAACGATGAAGCCTGGCCTGTACAGGGATCGAACCTGTGACCTTGGCGTTATTAGCACCACGCTCTAACCAACTGAGCTAACAGGCCTGTTGCTGCCTTTCTGTCTACAACCACGTCCCTTATAGAATGAAAGACATTCCTTTGCTTTCAAACATCGAGCGAACCAGGCTTGCTAAAGTCTTGAAGAAGGGGAATTAGCTCAAATGGTAGAGCGCTCGCTTAGCATGCGAGAGGTAGCGGGATCGATGCCCGCATTCTCCATTACCTTCTTTTCTGTTGTCTCTTCTCAAGAAGAAAACACACAAAGCCTTCATTCAAAGGATTCCTCCTGCTGAATGTCCCCATAAAAATCAGAGGAAGGTTCCACACCTCTGCACTGTCATATTTCCACACCTTCATCTCTGTGACTATGTCTTGTTTTCATCCATAATCAGCACTGTCCCACTGGAATATTTGGAATATTTCTTCCTGAACAGACGCAAGTACTACAGAAGAGAGGACAGACAACCACGAAGGGATTCGAACCCTCAATCTTCTGATCCGAAGTCAGACGCCTTGTCCTTTAGGCCACGCAGACAGTGACGTGTACATTTGAACGGGGCGAAGGTCCGAGTCTACCGACAAACAGTGAGGAGAAGCAAGATCTGGAAGATCAAGCTTTTGCCTTCATGGGATCCATGTGTGAGGTGATGGGGCAGTGTTGCACATCCCTTGAGTTGAGCTGAAAACACTGCCAGCTTTACATCTGAAGGTCTTCACCAGATGTTCTCCCTCTGCAACAATGAAGCCTGGCCTGTACAGGGATCGAACCTGTGACCTTGGCGTTATTAGCACCACGCTCTAACCAACTGAGCTAACAGGCCTGTTGCTGCCTTTCTGTCTACAACCACGTCCCTTATAGAATGAAAGACATTCCTTTGCTTTCAAACATCGAGCGAACCAGGCTTGCTAAAGTCTTGAAGAAGGGGAATTAGCTCAAATGGTAGAGCGCTCGCTTAGCATGCGAGAGGTAGCGGGATCGATGCCCGCATTCTCCATTACCTTCTTTTCTGTTGTCTCTTCTCAAGAAGAAAACACACAAAGCCTTCATTCAAAGGATTCCTCCTGCTGAATGTCCCCATAAAAATCAGAGGAAGGTTCCACACCTCTGCACTGTCATATTTCCACACCTTCATCTCTGTGACTATGTCTTGTTTTCATCCATAATCAGCACTGTCCCACTGCTTGGTGTTCAAAGCTTCTCATTGGAATATTTCTTCCTGAACAGACGCAAGTACTACAGAAGAGAGGACAGACAACCACGAAGGGATTCGAACCCTCAATCTTCTGATCCGAAGTCAGACGCCTTGTCCTTTAGGCCACGTGGTCATGCAGACAGTGACGTGTACATTTGAACGGGGCGAAGGTCCGAGTCTACCGACAAACAGTGAGGAGAAGAAAATGGACAGATTTCAATGTGATGATGATTATGTGGAACATTAAGCTACACGAAAAGGAGAGAATGTGCATGTACAAGCTTTAGTTAAACACCCAATCTGGTTGACTGAAGCTCTCGTGTCTTCACCATTGAATTAAAAGTTATAGAAAATAACAGGAAGTAAACTTTCTCTACATAATTAAACTAACTCAATGCCAGGTAAACAGGATTATTAAAGGGAGACTTTTGTAATGATGTAAAAGTAAAGCATTGGCCATGATCGCGCTTCTGTGTGCATTAAACCAATGAGTCTGCTTCACTCTATAAAACACACATTTTAAAAGTTACATTTATATTTTAAAGGAAGTGTCCTCCCGGGTCAAATTGACCCCGTCTGTTGACTTGTCCTTCCTTCCTTCCTTCCTCCTTGTCTCCTTCTTTCCTCCCGATTACCCTCCTTCTTTCCTCTGTCCTTCTTTTCTTTCTTCCTCCCCTCCTCTTTTCCTTTGTCTCTCCCTACCTCCTTCCTTCCTTCCTTCCTCCCTCCTTTCCTTCCTTCTTCCTTCCTCCCTCCTACCTTCATTCATTCCTTTCCTTTATTCTTCCTCCCTTCCTTCCTTCCTTCTTTCCTTGACTCGAGGACAACAGGAGGGACACTATCTGCAACAGTTGATCCATTTTGGCATCATGAACACTTTTGAAATGATGATATATCTGACTGTGCTGTGTTTGTGTAACATCACCTAAATGCTTTCAGAGCTCCACACAGAAAGCCTACTTGTAATGCACGATGCGGCTCAGCTCGGTGTAATTAATGGAGCTGTAGTCAAACAGTAATTGCATTTTGGATCTAACATTTAGTCTCTTTGAAAACATCAACAGATGTTCAGCTGTAAACAGTTGTTGCACTCTATTAACAGAATGGCTCTTCTGGCTCCGACCAACAGAAACAGCAACGAGTGGAAAGAATCACAAAACTTAAAAGCAGTTTTCAGGTCTAACACGGCGTCGCTTTGTGTCTCGACTCATTTAAATTTTGTTATGGATAAACGACAAATCAAATCCAACTGGTCAAAAAACTGGAGACGACAGAACAGAGATCAGAGTCAGTGTTAAAATAACCCTCATCAACGTCCGCAGACCACATCGAACACCAGATGGTTAATGTTAGGATCACAATCACAGTCTCCGGGAAATGAATGTAAGTCAATCAATCAATCAATCAATCTTTATTTATAAAGCGCCAAATCACAACAAAGTTATCTCATGGCTCTTTACACATAGAGCAGGTCTAAACCGAACTCTTCAGGTTGTAACTTTAAAGAGACCCAACATTCCCACATGAGCAACAGTGGAGAGAAAAAACTCCCTTTTAACAGGAAGTAACCTCAGAACCAGACTCAGAGTGGGAGAACATCTGCCTGGATCGGTTGGGGTTGAGAGGAGAGAAAGGAAGGAGAGGAGAGGAGAGAAAGGAAGGAGAGGAGAGAGAGAGAAAGGAAGGAGAGGAGAGAGAGAGAGAGAGAGAGAGAGGAGAGGAGAGGAAGGAGAGGAGAGAGAGGAAGGAGAGGAGAGGAGAGGAGAGGAAGGAGAGGAGAGAGAGGAAGGAGAGGAGAGGAGAGGAGAGAGGAGAGAAGCACAATGGAAATCAACAGTGAAGCTAGAAGGTGTGTTTAAATGTCTTTTTAATTAGTTAGTGACCCAGCGAGTTCCTGAGTGATTACAGGTGATTAATAAATATTTCATCCACTGAATCAACACAGTGACGCAGTGTATATTTCAATTTAGAAGAAGAAGAAACACTTTTTAACTGTTTTTGATGTTCAATAGCAGCATTAGAGTAAATTTATTAAATTAAATGATTTGGTGCTGGATGAATTATAATCAATAGTCCATATTCCAATCTACTTAATCTTTTATAAATCTTCTAATATGTCCTGAGTGTAAGAGTAATACCTCGTTAAATAGCATCTTTTTAAAGTGGAAATGGATCTATGGATCTAGTTAAACAGTGAAACCAGTGAACTCTCCGGGGCTCCTGAACTAAATGTCAGCTCGTTAGGATGTGAAGAGGATGAACTGAGAGGGAGGAAGGAAGGAAGGAAGGAAGGAAGGAATGTCAGCTCGTTAGGATGTGAAGAGGATTAACTGAGATTAGTTATAATACCTGTGACACAGCAGCTGATCGGCCGCTGAGAGAAGCTACAGATGTGTTGTTTTTACATCTGATGAACTGATGTCCTGGTGAAAGAAGGGAGGAAGAAGGAAGGAAACGAGGGAGGAAGGAAGGGAGGGAGGAAGGAAGGGAGGGAGGAAGGAAGGGAGAAGGAAGGAAAGGAGGGAGGATGGATGGAAGGGAGGAAGAATGGAAGGGCGGAAGGAAGGAGGGAAGTAAAGAAGGAAGGGAGGAAAGGGAGGAAGGAAAGAAAGAGAGAAGGAGGGAGGGAGGACAGACAGACATAAGGAAGGACGGAAGGAAGGAAGGAAGGGAGGAAGGAAGGTAGGACGGAGGGAGGGAGAAAGGAAAAGAGGAGGGAAGGAAGGAAGGAAGGAAGGAAAGTTGTGAAGAGGATTAACTGAGATTAGTTATAATACCTGTGACAGAGCAGCTGATCGGCCGCTGAGAGAAGCTACAGTACAGATGAACTGACGTCAGGATGTTAAACCTGCTGATTGTCCTTTCAGCTCTCACTGATGGTTCATTAACAAACATGTTGAAATCTTGTCGTATCATTAACAGATTTACATGTTTGTAAAAGTTCATTATTACATTCTGAATATTAAATTTCAGACTTCAGCCTCCTTTCCTTTTATTAGCTCATTTCTGTTTGTGTAGAAATCTGGGATCAAACCAATACTGTTGCTTTGGCTTCCTGGTCCAGGAAGTCCACTTCCCTAGTGGACAGGATTAGAAAAGACCTTTACATATAAAATAACATTTAACCACCAAAAAGACACGCAAGAATGAGTAAAAGAGACAAAAAACATTAAAAACTACCAAAAATATACATAAAAATGACTAAAAAGAGACTTCCTTCCTTTCCTTCCTCCTTTCCTTTCTCCCTTCCTTCTTCCTCCTTTCCTTCCTCCCTCCTCTTTGTGTCTTCATTATTTTGTCCAGATGATCTTTTTTAATATTTGTTAATAGCTTCATCTAAGTTGAGTCCAACCTTTCCTTCCTTCTTCCTCCCTTCCTTCCTCCTTCCTCCCTCCCTGCCTCCATCATTCCTTCCTTTCCTCCCTTTCTTCCTGCATTCCCTCCTTCCTTCCTTTCCTCCCTTTCTTCCTGCATTCCCTGCATTCCCTCCTTTCCTCCCTTCCTTCACCTTCCTCCTTTTCCTTCCTCCCTCCCTCCTCTTTGTGTCTTCATTATTTTGTCCGGATGATCTTTTTGTAATATTTATTAATAACTTGATCTAACTTGGTCCAACCTTTCCTTCCTCCTTCCCCTCTCAGAGGCGTGAGTCTCTGGGAGCAGCAGACGGATCATAATTGCCTGTTGGGGTGATTTATTCTTTTATTAGAAAACAGAAAGTTAATTAAATCAGAGAATTGTACATTTTCCAACAGTGTTATAAAACAATATTGGGAGTCTGTCCAAACGTAATGAGGCGTGTCCCGGTGGTGTGGAGGTTATGGATGAACACTAAATGACTGCAAACATATTGGTTGGAAATGAAACTGGCAGCAGAACTGGACTGATTGCTCTCTCTTTGGCAAACTCCATTTTCAAGGCCAATTTTCTTAATATGGAGACTTTTCCCTCAATGAGTTTGTCCCTTGTTTGTTGCCAGGAGGAAACTTCATGTACCAGGTTTAGGATCAGACCCAGATATCATTGGACTTATGAAGGATTAGGAGGCCAACTTTTTGATATTTGGACTCCCATGATGCACTGGGCTCCTCTCTCCTCCTCCCTCTCTCTCTCTATCCATCCATACATTTATGTCAGGTGTGTCAAACTCATTTTCATTCAAGGGCCGGATCACTAAAAGGAAGGAAGGAAGGAAGGCAGCAAGCCAGGAGGAAACTTCATGTACCAGGGTTAGGATCAGACCCAGATATCATTGGACTCATGAAGGATTAGGAGGCCAACTTGTTGATACTTGGACTCCCATGATGCACTGGGCTCCTCTCTCTCTCTCTCTCTCTCTCTCTATCCATCCATCTATATCCATTAACATTCATGTTCTATTAATGCATTCCCACTCTGAGTCTGGTCCTGAGGGTTCTTCTGTTAAAAGTGTTGCTCATGTGGGAATGTTGGGTCTCTTTAAAGTTAAAACCTGAAGAGTTCAGTTTAGAACCTGCTCTATGTGGAAAGGGGGGTGGGGACTTGGGGGGGGGGGGGTTGAACCTGAGTGAGGTTAGTCTTTTGTGTCTTTGCAACGAGCAGCAAAGAAAACAGGAATTATAATTCTGGGGTGTCTCTTTGCTGTCTGCCTCCAAGCGTCTGACAGGCAGCAAGGTTGATAGCAGCGGGGCCCGGGCAGAGGGACTCACAGGGAGGCTGCAGCATGCCAAACGAGGAGGGGGCCACAGGGAGCCTGCAGCATGCCAAACGAGGAGGGGGCCACAGGGAGCCTGCAGCATGCCAAACGAGGAGGAGGCCACAGGGAGGCTGCAGCATGCCAAACGAGGAGGGTGGCCACACTTCAGACCCAGCAGAGACCCAGCAGAGCTCCGTAAGGAAGAACACACACTGTACTTCCTGTCCTCATTGACCCTCTATCACCAAGTCTATCATACTGGATACATGAGTTTCAGAGAGCTTTTAAATCATCAGTGTGATCATATGTCATTCCTTCTTTCCTGGGCTTCCTTCCTTTCCTTCCCTCCTTCCTTCCTCCCTCCTTTCCTTCCTTCCTCCCTCCTTTCCTTCCTTCTTCCTCCCTTCCTTCTTCCTGTCCTTCCTCCCTCCTTTCTTTCTTCTTCCCTCCCTTCCTTCCTTCCTTCCTTCCTCCCCTCCCTCCCTCCTTTCCTTCCTTCTTCCTCCCTTCCTCCTTTCCTTCCTCCCTCCTTTCCTTCCTTCTTCCTCCCTTCCTCCTTTCCTTCCTTCTTCCTCCCTTCCTCCTTTCCTTCCTTCCTTGACTCAAGGACAACAGGTCCAATAAAGTCTAGTTTCAAAGAATTTTAATTCTGGCAATTATTTGATGTTTCAGGCTTTATCGGGTTAAAAAGAAGCAACACCATCAGATCAGAGTTCTCATGGCGTCTTTATTAGAGATGACCTTTCCCGCAGCATGCTTATCAATATGCTTTGTGTACCGGTCTGTATCATTGAGCTCTATATCCCCAAAGTCATCTGATTCAAAATGCACACAATGAACAATACGCTCCGCAGTGGAAAATATTGACCAGAGCAAATGGAAATGCTAATACAGCAATCCCCTAAGCACCGAGCGGCTCCACCGAGCAGCTCCTCAGCAGCGGGCGGGTGAATACACTCTGATCAAAATGTGACATCTGGAATAAAACGCTGCAGAGAACAGAAGCAGAGCGGGACTCCGGAGGCTGAAACCAGGAAATAAAGATCAATACTTTAGATTTTAAGAGAAGAGAAGAAAGCAGCAAACTCTACCAGTAATTACACTCAGACAGAAATATATCCCCATATCAAGAAGAGATGATGTCTATATATGTTAAATATTAAGGTATAATAATATAATATAGAACAAGATATTATATTATATGTTTTTACCATATATATAAATACCAATTACATATGTAAACTATATATATATATACATGGAGAAGGGTCGGGGGGGGTTTCTGCACATAAAATATACATAAATAACATATAAATATATATAAGAACCTTCAGGGTTGGAGCAAAGGACTGCCACCAAGGAAAAGAAAAGAGAAATCTGTTGTGCATTCAGCAGAGAAAGAATGAACAGGAGGAGCAGTTTGTCTTTCTGTGTGTGTGTGTGTGTGGGGGGGTGGGGGGGGGGGGGGGGGGGGGGGGCAGAGGGGGGGGTAAGAGAGCTCGATGTTAATGATACTGATTGCTTTCTGGAGAGTTTGGATCAGTCAACTTTACTCCAGGGCTTGTCAGCGTTAACGCGTTAATCACAATTAGATTAATGCAATCCATAACACGTTAATTTTTTTTAATGGCATTTTAATGTAGCAAGCCTTTTTGTCCCTTCTACTCCCCCCGTAGACGGCTCCTCTAAGCTGTAGCGCTATGCTTTGAAGTGGCCTCCTGCAGTAAACCTACCGCGCTGATGGAAAGTAAGAGAGCTACTGGACTTTTTGAACGGCTTGTTTAACTTTAAAACACTTCCAGACGCTTCAGTTGACAAGTCAAAAGTAAAATGCAACCTGTGTCAAACGGAGTTTAACTACCACCGGAGTACGTGGAGTTTGAGTTAGCACCTCCACGCTAAACACCCAGGTGCAGCCAAGCCAGCCTCAGCTCCACCAAAGGACCATTTTGGAGTGTGGGGAGTCGCAGCAGAGCCGTGATTGATTCCCAGTTAAGACACTCTGGTAAGAAATGCTTTACATTATGGGCTTAAAAACTGCCTTCAAATGGAAAATAACAGGATTTTAAACATGCAATTCAAAACGCCATTAATCGCGATTAACTATGGAAACTCTGCGATTAATCTCGATTAAAAAAATTAATCGTTTGACAGCCCCTAATAATAATAATATGTAAGAATCTGGACTATAAATCCACACAGAGGTTCAATGGAGAGAAAACAGTAGATTCATTTTTTAAAAGCTGTAGTGATTGAAAAGTGAATCCACAGTTTATCCACGTTGACTTCTGTTGAGAAATCATTACGGAGAAATGCATGTCAGCACTATTTTAAATAACTTAAATATAAAAAAATATTGATTAAAGCTGCTCAATCATCCAGACGCTGAGCAAACTGTAGCTTAGAGTCAACACGGGAGCTGCAGCCTGATTCAATGAGCAGCTCTTTGTCCCCGAGGCTGAATGTCGCCTCCTCAGCTGTTTTATAAGTAAACCGTCTCATGTGGAAAAAGTATATCAGATAAACATGCAGATGCCAGCCTGTTAACAGATGTGGAAGCCAATAAAAGAGTTTTAAATCTGATTTGTGGGGCTGACTGGGAGCCGGTGTTAATGATTTTATCTCCTTCAAGCTTCACTTAGAAAAACCCTGCAGGCACAAACCCTCACCTGGAAGAGCGGCCTGCCAATTAAACAGCAAAGAAATGTGAAATATAGCCTACTGCTGCTTTTTTATTTATTTCTTATTTCTTTCAACATTTTGAATAAGTTGCAGATAGATTATTATATTTGCTAGACCAAAAATAAAACCATTACAGTGTCTTATGTGAGCTCGTCAGCATCAGAGACTCTGCAACTTCTCTTTACGGAGCTTTACTTTGAAACAACCCTGAATAAAGCCGCTGAACTCGACCTGCTCAGCACCAAACAGACAGAAACAGTTGGTAGAAAGAAAAAAACAGCTAAAAGAGCTAAAAGAGAGAATATTAGACTTTAACATTCAGCAGGTTGGACAGAAACACGATGAACTAATGAATGATGATGTTGGTCAGTAACCTACAACTATATAACGGATACTGTGTTTAAAAGACTGTGTAAAGTGAATTCAGACATTTTCTTCTAAACACATTAAATAGGTCATAAATGTATTTCTAAAAAATGTGTAAAAAGCATTTCAACCATTTAGACTTTGAATTGTGGAGCTAGGATTAGCATAAACCCGCCCTGCTGCTGTAGAGGTAGAAATACATTCAGCACACACTACTACTACTACAGTCTACAGTTAGCTAGTTAGCTGAGTTAGCACTACTACTACTACAGTCTACAGTTAGCTAGTTAGCTGAGTTAGCACTACTACTACTACAGTCTACAGTTAGCCAGTTAGCTGAGTTAGCACTACTACTACTACAGTCTACAGTTAGCCAGTCTAGCTGAGTTAGCACTACTACTACTACTACAGTCTACAGTTAGCCAGTTAGCTGAGTTAGCACTACTACTACTATTACAGTCTACAGTTAGCTAGTTAGCTGAGTTTAGCACTACTACTACTAATGTTTATTAGTAACACTTGTGCTTTTCTACTAGTATAACAAGTCAGATAGTGGAGGTTAGGGTTAGGGTTGGTCTCTTAAATAACATGACCACAGTCTAATATTGTTTGCAGATGATACTCCGATGTTTCCCAGTGAAGTGACGTCAATATAATACAACTTTCTGTATTTCATAT
>JAJDFG010001915.1:0-23366 GCA_021039105.1 Scomber colias
AGATAAAGGAGGGAGGGAGGAAGGAAAGAAGGAAAGGAGGAAAGAGAGAGGAAGGAAAGAAAGAGAAGAAGGGAGGGAGGAAGGACAGAGGAAAGAAGGAAGGGAAGAAGGTGGGGGAGGAAAGAAGAGAGAAGGGGGGAGGAAGAAGGAGGGAGGAAAGGAGGGAGGAAGGAAGGAAGGTAGGAGGGAGGGAGGAAGGAAGGACATAAGGAAGGAAGAAAGGGGGATGGAGGAAAGAAAGAAGGAAAAGAGGAAAGAGAGAGGGAAGAAAAGAAAGAGAAGAAGGGAGGGAGGAAGGGACCGACGGAAGGAAGGAAGGGAGGAAAGAAGGAGGGAGAAAGGAAAAGAGGAAGGAAAGAAGGACAGAGGAAAGAAGGAAGGGAAGAAGGTGGGGGAGGAAAGAAAGAGAGAAGGGGGGAGGAAGGAAGGGAGGGAGGAAAGGAGGGAGGAAGGAAGGAAGGTAGGAGGGAGGGAGGAAGGAAGGACATAAGGAAGGGAAGAAAGGGGGATGGAGGAAGGAAAGAAGGAAAGGAGGAAAGAGAGAGGAAGAAAAGAAAGAGAAGAAGGGAGGGAGGAAGGACCGACGGAAGAAGGAAGGGAGGAAAGAAGGAAAGAAGGAAGGAAAGAGGGAAGGAAAGATGGAGGGAGAAAAGAAGGAAGGAAAGTAGGAGGGAGAAAGGAAAAGAGGAAGGAAAGAAGGACAGAGGAAAGAAGGAAGGGAAGAAGGTGGGCAGGAGGAAAGAAAGAGAGAAGGGGGGAGGAAGGAAGGACATAAGGAAGGAAGAAAGGGGGATGGAGGAAGGAAAGAAGGAAAAGAGGAAAGAGAGAGGAAGAAAAGAAAGAGAAGAAGGGAGGGAGGGAGGAAAGAAGGAACAGTCAAAACAGACGAGAGGACGACACATTCTTTCTTTAATTCTTTCTTTCTTTCCTCATCTTCCTCTTCATTCATTTCTTTTTCTCTTCTTTCTTTCCTCATCTTCCTCTTCTTTCATTCTTCTTTCTCTTTCTTTCTGTCCTCATCTTCCTCTTCTTTCATTCTTTCTCTTTCTGTCTCTTTCTTTCCTCATCTTCCTCTTCCTCTTTCTTTCTTCTAATTCTTTCTAATTCCTCCTCCCTCTTGTTCTTTCTTCCTCTTTTCTTCTTTCTCTCTTCTTTCTTTCTCTTTCTTTCTTTCCTAATCTTCGTCCTTCTTCCTTCCTTCAGATCAACTTTTAAATCCATGTTTCCACAGAAGGAGGAGTGTGTGTTTTAGTCCTCCATCACTTCCTGTAAACATGATGAAGGGATCTAAAGCTCAGGAAGGAAGGGAGGAAGGGAGGAAGGGAGGAAGGGAGGAAGGACAGATGGAAGAAAGAAAGGAAGGAAGGAACAAAGAAAGGAAAAAAGGAAGGTAGGGAGGAAGGACAGATGGAAGAAAGGACAGATGCAAGGAAGGACAGAGGGAAGGAAGGAAGGAAGAAAGGAAAAAAGGAAGGTAGGGAGGAGGGAAGGAAAGGAGGAAGGAAGGACAGAGGGAAGAAAGGAAGGAAGGACAGATGCAAGGAAGGACAGAGGGAAGAAAGGAAGGAAGGACAGATGCAAGGAAGGACAGATGCAAGGAAGGACAGATGCAAGGAAGGACAGAAGGAAGAAAGGACAGATGCAAGGAAGGACAGATGGAAGGAAGGAATGAAGAAAGGAAGAAAGGACGGTAGGGAGGAGGGTAGGAAGGGAGGAAGGACATCTTCTTCTTCCTCTTCTTTCTTCTAATTCTTTCTAATTCTCTCTAATTCATCTTCCTCCTCCCTCTTGTTCCTTCTTCCTCTTTTCTTTCTTTCTTTCTTTCCTTCTTTCTTTTTCTCGTTCTTTCCCCCTCTTTTAAAAATTAAGGTAGTCATTTTTAACGAACTCCTTTATTTCTTAGCCCCCGAGCTAGCAGCAGAAAGCTCTCAGACCTAACGTCCATGTCTCTGGTAGAGGTGGTGACTTTGATTGACAGGTGACACTTGGTAGGGGGCGGGGCTTCAGCGTTTGGGAGCAGAGAAAGAGGCTGATTTTTACACAACTTTGAAGCCTAATTTCATATATTTGCCGATTTTTTTAATCATTCAAATTTGGCAGGGTGGTTAACAACACACTTTTCTGTGGTATGTCAAACTCAGAACACATATTTATTCTTACTTTACACAGACTTTAAGAGCAAATAACTGCTAACAGCTTTTGCTTTTGTATGATGAAGTGAACTATTTAACAGCAGGGCTCACAGTTTTGACATTAAGCAACAGTCAGGGGCCTAGATGAACATTAAGATCTCTAATAAAGGAACTAAGTTGCATGTACAGTTCAACAGATTGCATGTTTTCAAAAAGTGAACCCCTCCTTTAAAAATAAGGTAGTAATTTTTAACGACTCCTTTATTTCTTAACTTCACATCCTGACCCTTGTGTTGGTACATCGTTAGAACAAAAACAAACACTACAATGTAATTACGTTACATGCTGCAGCCTGTAATCCAAGGGTTACCAAACATCTTCTAATATTAATGTAATAAAACTGTTCATTCGTCACCAGTGTAAAATATATTGTGTGTGTCTGTTATCATACAAGAAAACCTGAGTTATTCCTCCACTACTTCACTTCAAGACAACGCATGTTTTGGACACAGACCTTCAGTACATCAGGTCATATGTGCGTTTTTTGCTGTAATCTCAGCTGCTAGCTCGGCAGCTAACTCGGCTGCTAGCTCGCTGGCTAGCTCGGCGGCTAACTCTGCTAACTGGCTAACTGTAGACTGTAGTAGTAGTAGGTAGTGTGTGCTGAATGTATTTCTACCTCTACAGCAGCAGGGGCGGGTTTATGCTAATCACTAAATCCTGAACACAGAAATGTTGAAACACAGTTTGTGAAGCCTAGCTCCACAATTCAAATCTAAATGGTTGAAATGCTTTTTACACCTTTTTTAGAAATACATTTATGACCTATTTAATGTGTTTAGAAGAAAATGTATGATGAATAATGTTAACACACTGATGTTTTACCTCCCTGCTGCAGACTGACAGGCAGAGACTGAGGAGCTCCACACTGCTGCTCGTAGACGGGGAACCACGCTGATCCTGTAGGACTCATCGGGGTCAACATCTGTAAACACACACACACACACACACACACACACACACACATGCATGCACACAGTTTGTAATCTAACTTTCTATGTGTACTACTGTGTGCATGAGCCAAACCCTTTCCTGCAGCACCTGAACACAAATATGACAACAAGCATCGAGCTGATGGTGAGGAAATAAGGTTAATAATGATGATGATGATGATGACAGTCATAGCGAGCGCTGGGAGGGAGAGGAAACAACCGCTGACTGCCATGTGACCGATCAGAGAGTAGATGGTGTCAGATAAGACGAGGAGTTGCTCACACTAATAAAAAACATCATCAAAAAAACACTAATTCTCAGTTTTGAAAGGTGTGTAAATAAGTTCAGCATGCAGTCAGGCCTCAGTTTACTTATTTCCCTTATTATAAATGTCCTTATATCTACTTATAACTACATTATAGTGTGTTATGAAGCATTTATTACCTGTTTACCACTATGTTAGTTTTATAGGAAGCACCAGTCCTGCCACAGAAACATCATATCATCTGAGCTCCTTTCATGTAATAACCACACATGCAAGCTCAAAGTTTGACTGTTTTCTCTATTTAATGATAAAGTGTAGCAGTAAAGTTTCATATTTAGCATTTGTAAGCATTTATAATAAATAAATGAAGCAGATAAGAGGACATTATTACCCCTTACATACTGTTTGAGTCAAATTAGACAGCTGTAAAAAATGACTTCAAATGTCTTTTATTCTGAAATTTGAAAAAAATGAAAATAAAGGAGGGAAGGGAGGGAGGAAGGACAGAAGGAAGAAAGGTTCCTCCCTTTCTTCAGAAGGAAGACAGGAGGACAGAAGGAAGGAAGGAAGGAAGGAAGGAAGGGAGGAAGGACAGAAGGAAGAAAGGGAGGAAGGATAGACAGGAGGAAGAAACGGAGGAAGGACAGACAGAAGGAAGAAAGGGAGGAAGGACAGACGGAAGCAAGAAAGGGAGGAAGGACAGAAGGAAGAAAGGGAGGAAGGACAGAAGGAAGGAAGAAAGGAAAAATAAAAGGTAGGAAGGACAGAAGGAAGGAAGAAAGGGAGGAAGGACAGATGGAAGGAAGGGAGGAAGGACAGAAGGAAGAAACAAAGGAAGGAAGGAAGAAACAAAGGAAGGACATAAGGAAGAAAGGGAGGAAGGACAGAAGGAAGGAAGAAAGGTAGGAAGGACAGATGAAAGGAAGGGAGGAAGGACAGAAGGAAGGAAGAAAGGTAGGAAGGACAGATGAAAGGAAGGGAGGAAGTACAGAAGGAAGGAAGAAAGGGAGGAAGGACAGATGGAAGGAAGAAAAAGAAAGGTAGGAAGGACAGAAGGAAGGACAGATGGAAGGAAGAAAGGGAGGAAGGACAGATGGAAGCAAGAAAGGATGGAAGAATGGAAGGAAGGACAGAAGGAAGAAAGGGAGGAAGGACAGAAGGAAGGAAGGAAGGAAGAAAGGGAGGAAGGACAGAAGGAAGAAAGGGAGGATGGACAGAAGGAAAAAAGGAAGGTAGGAAGGACACATACTGCTTATTAATACTAAATAGTGAGATTTCAGATCGAGTGTGAATGAAGATGAATGAGGAGGTGAGTATATTTAGACGTTACCGTACCTTTAATGACAGTGGAGGTGTTGGAGGCGCTCACTCTGCTCCAGCGGCGGTTGGACGGACGCGTCACTGGATGCCACTGGACATTAAAATGACTGACGGGGCGTTCAGGGACCTCCCACTGGACCCGGAGGTCTTTGACAGCCGGGGAGGAAGTAAAGACCCACAAGTTTCTGACGGAGGGGACAGCTGCAAGACACCAACAGCAAAGAAGAAGAAGAAGAAGAAGAAGAAGAAGAAGAAGAAGAAGAAGAAGAAGAATGGTTGGGTTTGTTTAAAATCAGCTGCCAATATTCACATCTCTGATTTCAGACCTACCTGCAAGCCATTGAATGCACCATATTATCAATGACATCATGCATCCTGAGTGTCTTTTTTTAAATGCTATCGATGGATGACGAGGGATGTGAAGGGAGGAAGAAGGAAGGAAGGAGGTAAAGTAGGAGGGAGGGAGGAAAGAAGGACAGAGGAAAGAAGGAAGGGAAGAAGGTAGGGGGAGGAAAGAAAGAGAGAAGGGGGAGGAAGGAAGGAAAGGAAGGGAAGAAGGTAGGGGGGAGGAAAGAAAGAAAGAAGGGGGGAGGAAGGAAGGAAGGAAGGGAGGAAGGAAGGAAGGAGGGAAGGAAAGATGGAGGGAGGGGGGAAGGAAGGACATAAGGAAGGAAGAAAGCGAGCCATATGTTTGACACCCTTATTTTAAAGTAAAACCAAAAGAAAAAGAGAGAAGAGAGAAAAAAAAAGTCTACTATGCCTCTGTGAGTTTTTTTGGTTTCTTTTTTAACATTTTACTCATAAAGTTGCTCCTCAAGGCTTCATTTCAAATATGTTTTCATTAAGGCTGTCAGCGTTAACGCTTTAATCGCGATTAGATTAATACAATCCATAACACGTTAATTTTTTTAATGGCATTTTAATGTTGCAAGCCTTTTTGTCCTTTCTACTCCCCCGTAGACGGCTCCTCTAGCTGTAGCGCTATGCTTTGAAGTGGCCTCCTGCAGTAAACCTACCGCGCTGATGGAAAGTAAGAGAGCTACTGGACTTTTGAACGGCTTGTTTAACTTTAAAACACTTCCAGACGCTTCAGTTGACAAGTCAAAAGTAAAATGCAACCTGTGTCAAACGGAGTTTAACTACCACCGGAGTACGTGGAGTTTGAGTTAGCACCTCCACGCTAAACACCCAGGTGCAGCCAAGCCAGCCTCAGCTCCACCAAAGGACCATTTTGGAGTGTGGGAGTCGCAGCAGAGCCGTGATTGATTCCCAGTTAAGACACTCTGGTAAGAAATGCTTTACATTATGGGCTTAAAACTGCCTTCAAATGTAAAATAACAGGATTTTAAACATGCAATTCAAAACGTGATTAATCGCGATTAACTATGGAAATTCTGCGATTAATCTAGATTAAAAAAATTAATCGTTTGAGCCCTAGTTTTCATACTTTATCCAGTTTAGTTTACAGATATCTGATATTCTGACAGATAAATAACATTTAGTTGCATTAAGTTCACTTTTATACTTATTCAGCTTCAAGAAGATAAGATGCTTTTTGGACTTGTTTCATCTTTATATTTCAAGCAAGTTATAGTTACTTCTGACCAGACCATTCTGAAAGTGAAGGACCTTTTTCAGTCGGTAAAATGTTTAATCAACACACATAGAAACATGTTAAGTGTTAAATATCACAGGTTTAAATCAGTAACACTCTAACCTGCATCTAACCCTCCTCCAGTTAAACACATGAAACAAGCACATTAAGAACAAGCCGATAATAAAACGGCCTCGTGTCTGCAGAAGTGCTGCAATGCATTAAGTTTTATCTTCAGATGGTATCACCGCTGTGTGACTTCCTCCTCTGATAACAACACACACATACATACGAACACACATACGAACAGGAAGTTGCTTAAATGTGCACTTAAAAAAAAAAAAACTCTGATAATGTTTATGTAATAAAGTTTCAAAGTTGAACGCTGATAATCATGACTGGCAACAGACCAGAGCTGCCCTCCTTTCCTTCCTTCCTTCCTTCTCTCTTTCTTTCTTTCCTCCCTCCTTTCCTTCCTTAGTTCCTTCTCTCTTTCTTTCTTTCCTACCTCCTTCCTCCCTCCTTTCCTTTCCCCCTCCCTCCTTTCCTTCCTAACCTCCTTCTCTCTTTCTTTCTTTCCTCCTTCCTTCCTTCCTTCTCTCTTTCTTTCCTCCCTCCCTCCTTTTCTTTCTTTCCTCCCTCCTTTCCTTTCTTTCCTCCCTCCTTCCTTCTTTCCTCCCTCCTTTCCTTCCTTCCTCCCTCCTTTCCTTCCTTCCTTCCTCCTTCCTTTCCTTCCTCCCTCCTTCCTTCCTTCCTCCCTCCTTTCCTTCCTTACCTCCTTCTCTCTTTCTTTCCTCCCTCCCTCCTTCCTTCCTTCTTCCTTCCCTCCTTCCTTCTTCCTTCCCTCCTTCCTCCCTCCCTCCCTCCTTTCCTTCCTTCCTTCCTCCCTTCTTTCCTTCCTTACCCCTTCCCTCCTTTCTTCTTCCTCCCTCCCTCCTTTCCTTCCTTCTTTCCTCCCTCCTTTCCTTCCTTCTTCCTCCCTCCCTTCCTTCCTTGACTCAAGGACAACAGGAGGGTTAAATGAAGTGTTGGTGTTTAATGACTCACTGTTCTGTCTTCGTGTGTCGATGCTGAGATGTGCAGCAGGTCCGTATCCGGCCGCGTTGAAGGCCGTAACCGTGATGCTGTAGTTCCCCTCGTCCACCACTAGGGGCGCCGTCACCCCTGTGATGTTTTCAACCTGTCTGTTCTGAGCAGGCGGGGTCGTCACCGGCTCGTAGCTCACCTGGTATCCAAGGATACGACCGCCAGCTTCATGGAGGTCAAGATCCTGAAAGTCGAGACGTTACATAAATTTTATACGATATTTCTTTCGTATGACAGCGTAGTGAAAACACGTCATTATAACGAGAAAGTATCACATGATAAGAAAAAGAATTAGTCATTCAATAGTTTAATATATAATATAATAATAATAACTTTATATGAGATACTAATTCATGTTAAAATGAGCACATTTTCTTGTTATAATAGGTATTAAATATAAGTAAGGTTATTATTAGCATGCTAACACTCGAGGAATACCGCGAGAACATAGTAAGGTGTATATTTTACTAACGGTAGCTGCTGTAGCTTTGAGACTTTAAAAAAAATCTTAGCATATTTAAATAATTAAAACAGAATATTATATTTGTTTTTTTGATGTTATTTTGAGCCACTGAGTCGAATTTGGAGGGAAATCTGATTGCGTTACAGCATTAAACAGGTAGGGGGCGCCTTTCCCCCTTTAACACAGATGAAGCTTTAAAAGAAGAGAGATCGTTCTTTGAGAATATTTTAACACATTTTAACCCAAAGAACAACTACGGAGCCCCCTGGCCACGCATTAGTGGTAAACTGCATGGCTGCATGCGAGTGTAATACCTGATGGATGCAGCAGAGGACGCGTTTTGCTGTGAGCAAAATTAAAGGACTATGGTTGCGAGGGCTGGATCTCGAGGACATTGGTCAATCAACCTGTCAATCAGGACGTAGCCACGCCCTAATGCATACCCTGCTTTATCGTCACATATAAAATCAGGGAGGCCAAAATGTCCCAAATGAACATCATACTGCATTGAAGAAGGCTTTAAACTAGCGATTGAGACCATAAACACATTTTGAAAACGTTTACTGAGGTTAGAAATCAAGTGAGAAGTTGGTGAATTCTCCATTGACTTGTATAGAGACGGTCGCCCCCTGGTGGCCTTTTGATAGAATGCAGCTCTAAGTTACTTCCACGTTGGCCTCATTTCAGAGGACCAGAACTCCCCGCCTGGTGGCCACGTGTTATTTTATTTTTTTCAAATGTCACCAGAACAAAACAGACAAGTCAAGCAAGAACTGGACACTTCAAGACAACGACTTCTAGTAGCAGCAAATAACGTCATAATAATCATTTTTTCGTTTTTTTAACGTGATGATTACGTGACTGGGTGCTAAACGTATCTTATCATACGAGAAACTAGATGATTAGTCAAAGTATTTTAAATATAACGTACCTTCCACATGAGATGCAGGAGAGCAGCTTCACCAGAGTCTTGTTTCTCCACTCTGTAACAAACCTCTGGAGGTCTGGAAGGAACTGACGAAAGAAACCAAGTTAAAACTGACCGTCTGTCTTTTCAGGTCTCACTTAACCTTCCTGTCGTCCTCCCGGGTCAAATTGACCCTGTCTGTTTTTCACTGTTCCTTCTTTCCTCCTTTCCTTCCTTACCTCCTTCTCTCTTTCTTTCCTCCCTCCTTCCTTCTTTCCTCCCTCCTTTCGTTCCTTACCTCCTTCTCTCTTTCTTTCCTCCCTTCTTTCCACCCTCCCTCCCTCCTTTCCTTCCTTACCTCCTTCTCTCTTTCTTTCCTCCCTTCTTTCCACCCTCCCTCCCTCCTTTCCTTCCTTCCCTCCTTCCTCCCTCCTTTCCTTCCTCCTTCCTTCTTTCCTCCCTCCTTTCCTTCCTTACCTCCTTCTCTCTTTCTTTCCTCCCTCCTTTCCTTCCTTACCTCTTTCTCTCTTTCTTTCCTCCCTTCTTTCCACCCTCCCTCCCTCCTTTCCTTCCTTACCTCCTTCTCTTTCTTTCCTCCCTTCTTTCCACCCTCCCTCCCTCCTCCCTTCTTTCCACCCTCCCTCCCTCCTCCCTTCTTTCCACCCTCCCTCCCTCCTTTCCTTCCTTCCTTCTTCCTCCCTCCCTCCTTTCCTTCCTTCTTTCCACCCTCCCTCCCTCCTTTCCTTCCTTCCCTCCTTCCTCCCTCCTTCCTCCCTCCTTTCCTTCCTCCTTCCTTCTTTCCTCCCTCCTTTCCTTCCTTCTTTCCACACTCCCTCTCTCCTTTCCTTCCTTCTTCCTTCCTTTCCTCCCTCCTTCCTCCCTCCTTTCCTTCCTCCTTCTTCCTCCCTCCCTTCCTTCCTTGACTCAAGGACAACAGGAGGGTTAACCACAGAGACTCAGACTACATGATTTCAGGTTTACCTCTTTCCAGCGTCCTCGCAGTGACGTCAGCGCTCCAGTCGCTCCATAAGCCGAAGTCCATCCTGCAGGCCACAGAGAACGTGTAGACGGTAAACGGCTGCAGGTCTTTGATCGTGTGGACCAGCATCTGAGGTTCAGGCACCTGGATCAAATCTGACGCCTTAAAACAGATGACAAAAAATAATTATAAAAAATACATATATACTTTGTCTTGTATCATTCCCAATCTTCTTTTCACCCCTCCAACCTTCTGATTTGCTCTGTAAAGTTATTTCTTTGCCTTCTTCCTTCCCTCCAAACAACTTTCTAATCTAATACAGCTGGTTTTGAAAGTCTATCATAACACTGAATGTAAGAAATTGTCAGGGCCCGGTAGTTTTGTAATGTATTTTGGTTGAGTTAGTTTTTTGTCTTGTCTACTTCCTGTTTTATTTTGGTATGTCTTGTCTAACTTCCTCCCCTCCCCTTCCCCTAATGTGTTTCATCTGTGCCTCGTTATCCAGTGTATATATATGTGGTGTGCTCTTTTCCTTCTGTGCCAGATCGTCTTGTCAGAGCTCCAGCGTTATCTCTAGTTTAGATTCTTAGTGTTATTGACCAGTTTTTGCCTTTTGGATTCCGAGTTTTGCCTCATGATTTTGGACTTCTGCCCTGTGATTTTGGACTTCCTGGTTTCTGACTTTAGGACTGAATTAAACGACTTGAGAACTCTTCATCCCTGTGTCCTGTCTCTGCATTTGAGTCCACTTGGTCTGTGTATGGTATGGTATTGTATCGTATTGTTTCATATTGTACCGGACTGGGCCGTACCATATCGTATCCTATCGCATTGTATCATATTATATTGTACCATACCATATCATATCATATTGTACTGTAACGTATCGTATGGTACGGTATTATATCGTACTATACTGTACTGTAGCGTATCGTATTGTACTGTAATGTATTCATTCATATTGTACCGGACTGTACCGTACCATATCGTATCGTACCATAATGTATGTTATGGTATCATATCAGATCGTATTGTATCATATCGTGTCGTATCGTGTCGTATCGTGTCGTATCGTATCGTACCATGATGTATGGTATAGTATTGTTTCATATTGTACCGGACTGTACCATATCATATCGTATTTTACCATAACGTATCGTATTGTACGGTATTATATCGTACTATACTGTACTGTAACGTATTGTACCGTAATGTATTAAATCATATTGTACTGGACTGTACCGTACCATATCGTATTGTACCATAATGTATGGTATGGTATCACATCGTATTGTTTCATATTGTACCGGACTGTACCTTATCATATCGTATTGTACCGTAACGTATCGTATTGTACGGTATTATTCCGTACTGTATCATATCGTACTATGCCGTATCGTAACTTAACGTATAACTAACAAACACAGGTGGGTATGTTTCCCTAACCTCAGTCCACGTGTGATTGTCGACTCTGTAACGAAGCCGACACGTGCCGTCAAATGTTGTGCTCCAAGACACGTTGACGGAGTCCTCAGTGGAGCCACGTACAGTTACGACAGGCTGCCGGGGTTTGGCTGAAGAGAGGAAGCAAAGAGACGAGAGGATTACAGTCACGTCAGGTCGGTGTAACCATCACCAGTCAAACAGTCACGTCAGGTCAGTGTAACCATCACCAGTCAAACAGTAACGTCAGGTCAGTGTAACCATCACCAGTCAAACAGACACGTCAGGTCAGTGTAACCATCACCAGTCAAACAGTAACGTCAGGTCAGTGTAACCATCACCAGTCAAACAGTAACGTCAGGTCAGTGTAACCATCACCAGTCAAACAGTAACGTCAGGTCAGTGTAACCATCACCAGTCAAACAGTAACGTCAGGTCAGTGTAACCATCACCAGTCAAACAGTCAGGTCAGTGTAACCATCACCAGTCAAACAGACACGTCAGGTCAGTGTAACCATCACCAGTCAAACAGTAACGTCAGGTCAGTGTAACCATCACCAGTCAAACAGTAACGTCAGGTCAGTGTAACCATCACCAGTCAAACAGACAAGTCAGGTCAGTGTAACCATCACCTGTCAAACAGACACGTCAGGTCAGTGTAACCATCACCTGTCAAACAGACACGTCAGGTCAGTGTAACCATCACCAGTCAAACAGTCACGTCAGGTCAGTGTAACCATCACCAGTCAAACAGTCACGTCAGGTCAGTGTAACCATCATCAGTCAAACAGTAACGTCAGGTCAGTGTAACCATCACCAGTCAAACAGACACGTCAGGTCGGTGTAACCATCACCAGTCAAACAGTCACGTCAGGTCGGTGTAACCATCACCAGTCAAACAGACACATCAGGTCAGTGTAACCATCACCAGTCAAACAGACACATCAGGTCAGTGTAACCATCACCAGTCAAACAGTCAGGTCAGTGTAACCATCACCAGTCAAACAGTAACGTCAGGTCAGTGTAACCATCACCAGTCAAACAGTCAGGTCAGTGTAACCATCACCAGTCAAACAGACACGTCAGGTCAGTGTAACCATCACCAGTCAAACAGACACGTCAGGTCGGTGTAACCATCACCAGTCAAACAGTAACGTCAGGTCAGTGTAACCATCACCAGTCAAACAGTCACGTCAGGTCAGTGTAACCATCACCAGTCAAACAGTAACGTCAGGTCAGTGTAACCATCACCAGTCAAACAGTCACGTCAGGTCAGTGTAACCATCACCAGTCAAACAGTCACGTCAGGTCAGTGTAACCATCACCAGTCAAACAGACAAGTCAGGTCAGTGTAACCATCACCAGTCAAACAGTAACGTCAGGTCAGTGTAACCATCACCTGTCAAACAGACACGTCAGGCCAGTGTAACCATCACTAGTCAAACAGTCACGTCAGGTCAGTGTAACCATCACCAGTCAAACAGACAAGTCAGGTCAGTGTAACCATCACCAGTCAAACAGACACGTCAGGTCAGTGTAACCATCACCAGTCAAACAGTAACGTCAGGTCAGTGTAACCATCACCTGTCAAACAGACACGTCAGGTCAGTGTAACCATCACCTGTCAAACAGACACGTCAGGTCAGTGTAACCATCACCAGTCAAACAGTAACGTCAGGTCGGTGTAACCATCACCAGTCAAACAGTCACGTTAACAGGTCAGTGTGACCATCATCAGTCAAACAGTCACGTCAGGTCAGTGTAACCATCACTAGTCAAACAGTCACGTCAGGTCAGTGTAACCATCACCAGTCAAACAGTCACGTCAGGTCGGTGTAACCATCACCAGTCAAACAGTAACGTCAGGTCAGTGTAACCATCACCAGTCAAACAGCAACGTCAGGTCGGTGTAACCATCACCAGTCAAACAGTCACGTTAACAGGTCAGTGTAACCATCACCAGTCAAACAGTCACATCAGGTCAGTGTAACCATCACCAGTCAAACAGCAACGTCAGGTCGGTGTAACCATCACCAGTCAAACAGTCACGTCAGTGTAACCATCACCTGTCAAACAGTCACGTCAGGTCAGTGTAACCATCACCACTCAAACAGTAACGTCACGTCAGTGTAACCATCACCAGTCAAACAGTCAGGTCAGTGTAACCATCACCAGTCAAACAGACACGTCAGGTCGGTGTAACCATCACCAGTTAAACAGTAACGTCAGGTCAGTGTAACCATCACCAGTCAAACAGTAACGTCAGGTCAGTGTAACCATCACCAGTCAAACAGTCAGGTCAGGTCAGTGTAACCATCACCAGTCAAACAGCAACGTCAGGTCGGTGTAACCATCACCAGTCAAACAGACACTTACCTATATTTTCCAGTCGACCAGAATGAGGCTGGGACCAGATCTCTGTCCCCATCAGGTAGTTTTTCATCCGGACCGTCACATTGAAGCCGCCGGACGGATTAAAGATGCCCCGACAGAAGAAAATCTTCTTACTGAAGGTGCAAAAGAAAGAGAAGGAAAGAAACTACTGAGATTATTCTGCAGATTTAGAGTCTAAACAAGACATTCGCAGTTTCAGTTTAGTTTTTATTTAGTTTTAGTTTTTCAGGTATTAAGAGAATGCCTCGACTTGTAGAAGCTGAAAAGTCGTTCCTTCCTCCCTTCCCTCCCTCCTTCCTTCCCTCCCTTCCTCCCTTCCCTCCTTCCTTCCTTCCCTCCCTCCTTCCTTCCTTCCTTCCCTCCCTTCCCTCCCTCCTTCCTTCCTTCCTTCCTTCCTTCCTTCCTTCCCTCCCTCCCTTCCCTCCTTCCTTCCTTCCCTGCCTCCCTCCCTTCCCTCCCTCCTTCCTTCCTTCCTTCCCTCCCTCCTTCCCTGCCTTCCTTCCTTCCCTCCCTCCCTCCTCCCTTCCCTCCCTCCTTCCTTCCTTCCTTCCTTCCCTCCCTCCTCCCTTCCCTCCCTTCCTTCCTTCCCTCCTTCTGTCCTTCTTTTCTTCCCTCCTTCCTTCCCTCCCTTCCTCCCTTCCATCCCTCCTTCCTTCCTTCCTTCCTTCCCTCCCTCCTCCCTTCCCTCCCTTCCTTCCTTCCCTCCTTCTGTCCTTCTTTTCTTCCCCTCCTTCCTTCCCTCCCTTCCTCCCTTCCATCCTTCCTTCCTTCCTTCCTTCCTTCCTTCCCTCCCTCCTTCTTTGCCTTCCTTCCTTCCCTCCTTCCTTCCTTCCTTCCCTCCCTCCCTCCCTTCCCTCCCTACATTATGTCTGTGTTGAGTGTTTACCTGCTGAAGATGAACGAGGCGTCGGACACAGTGAGGCTGTCAGACTGACTCCACTCACACGTCAGGGACCTGGGTGGTGAGTTGTCATAGTAACACGAGACGTTCAGGGTCTCTGCGAGGAAGCAACATGACAGGAGGGTCAGTTTAACACTAGCCAGCAGTCCTGTGTACCAGCTTCTACAAGTCAAGACTCTCTCTTAACCTTCCTGTCGTCCTCCCGGGTCAAACTGACCCCGTCTGGTTTGACTGTTCCTTTCTTCCTTCCTTCTCTCTGTCCTTCCTCCCTCCTTCCTTCTTTCCTCCTTCCTTCCATCTGTCTGTCCTTCCTCCCTCCTTCTCTTTCTTTCCTCCCCCCTACCTTCCTCCCTTCCTTTCGTTCCTCTCTCCCTTCCTTCTTTCCTTTCCTCCCTTCCTTCCTCCCTCCTTTCCTTCCTTCCTTCCCTTCTTCTTTCCCGTCCTTCCTCCCTCCTTCTCTTTCTTTCCTCCCTCCCTTCCTTCCTTCCAAAGTTTTTATGGTTACATCATTTTTTACTATAATCCTCTAATATATTTTCCTTCCTTACTTCCTTCCTTCCTTCCTTCCTTCCTTTTAATTCCCTCCCTCCCTTCCTCCCTTCTTTCCTTCCTTCCTTCCTTTTCCTCCCTCCCTCCTTCCTCCCTTCTTTCCTTCCTTTTCCCTCCCTCCCTTCCTCCCTTCTTTCCTTCCTTCCTCCCTCCCTTCCTTCTTCCTCCCTCCCTCCCTCCCTCCCTCCCTTTCTTCCTTTCTTCCTTCCTTCCTCCCTCCCTTCCTTCCTCCCTTCCTTCCTTCCCTGCTTCCCTCCTTCCTTCCTTGCTTCCTTCCCTCCTTCCTTCCTTCCTTCCTTCCTTCCTTCCTTCCTTCCTTTCTCCTTCCTTCCTCCCATCCTCCTTCCTTCCTTCCTTCCTACCTTTCTCTACCTTCCTTCCTCCCTTCCTCCTTCCTTCCTCCCTTCCTTCCTTCCTTCCTCCCTCTCTCCTTCCTCCCTCCTTTAAATTTAAACTAAACCACATGGACACAAAGCTCTATAACTTAACGAGTAAGTTCACTAACGAGTCAAATTGAGGTCAACAATCCACCAACCAAACCAACAATGATAAGAACATCCGACCACCGACATACCATAAGACTGTGTGTGTGTGTGTGTGTGTGGTGTGTGTGTGTGTGTGTGTGTGTGTGTGTGTGTGTGTGTGTACTCACCCAGTATGGATGTGTGTGGTCGCTGCCCACAGTCTTTGCGGTCAGTGACACACACGTTGTCTTCCGTCTCACAGTCCTTCAGATCAGAGTCCCTCACCGTCACTCCTGAGAAAAACCCAACGTTAGGATTCAACATCGAAGCTACACCCGAGGAGGATTCAGCTCCTTTAAGTCTTTAATGATCTAAACCAGGGGTGTCAAACATGAGGCCCGTGGGCCAGAACCGGCCCGCCAAGGCGTCCAATCCGGCCCACTTTCCTTCCTGTCTTCTTTTCCTTCCTATACCCTCCTGTCATCTGTCCTTCTTTCCTTCCTCCCTTTCTTACTTCTTTCCTTCTTTGTTTCCTTCCCTCCGTCCATCCTTCCTTCCTTTCATCTTTCCTTAATTTTCTTTTCCTTTCTTCCTTTCCTTCCTTCCTTCCTTCCTTCCTTCCTTCCTTGCTTCCTTCCTTCCTTGTCTTCTTTCCTGCTTTGTTTCCTTCCCTCTGTCCTTCCTTCCTTCTATCTTTCCTTCACCTTCTTTTCCTTTCTTCCTTTCCTTCCTTCCTTCCTTCCTTCCTTCCTTCCTCCCTTCATTCCTTCCCTCCGTCCTTCCTTCCTTCCATCTTTCCTTCATCTTCTTTTCCTTTCTCCTTCCTTCCTCCCTCCCTCCTTTGCTTCCTTCTTCCTTCCTCCCTTCCCTCCTTTGCTTCCTTCTCATGCCACATATGCAGCCGACCCCGGTTCGAACCCCGAACGGAGGTCCTTTGCTGCATGTCACCCCCCCTCTCTCTCTCTCTCCCATGTTTCCTGTCGATCTACTGATTAATGAAGGTGTCTATGCCAACAAAATCTTAAAAAAAAATGTATTAGATTACTCGATTAATCGATAGATTAATCGATAGAATAATCGATTACAAAAATGAACGCTAGCTGCAGCCCTAATCACATTTACACATATATTAGAGTTTAAAGTTTTAATCCCTGCTCCCACCAAGCCTCTCTTCTAATGAAAGGGTTTGTAGATTACTCACTGAGAGAAGAAGAGACACAGAGGAGGCTCATCACTGTCCAAGCAGAAAGCTGCAGAGAGAGAGACATCCAGACATCCATCTTCACAGGTTTAAAAAAACTCATCTGTCCATTTACTGCAGCTTCTTGTTGTTATTCTCCTCATCAAAAAAAAAGAGAAAGAAAAAAAGGAAAAGAAAAGAAAGAAAAAAAGATTGAGAAGAGAGTTTGTGGAATCCAGAAACGAGAGAGTGTGTGTGATCTGTATCTGTGATGGGTTCGATGTGAGAGGAGGATGAGGAAGCTGTAGATAAACTTAGAGCAGCGAAGGAGGGGGGGGGAGGAGGGAGGGAGGGAGGTAGGAGGGAGGGGGGGTGGGGGGGGGGGGGTGAGGGAGTGTTGCAAGCAGTTTTACCAAATAATACTGACAGAAAGTTGGCCAATAATCATGAACTATAGCCTCATTTCTTTACCCATTGATCTTCGGGCGATCGCCTCTTTATAATAGAAATGGTCAAATTTATAGATTTTAGATCAGGGGTGTCAAACATGAGGCCCGGGGGCCAGAACCGGCCCGCCAAGGCATCCAATCCAGCCCACTTTCCTTCCTGTGTTCTTTTCCTTCCTATATCCTCCTGTCTGTCATCTGTCTTTCTTCCTTCCTCCCTTTTTTACTTCTTTCCTTCTTTGTTTCCTTCCCTCCATCTGTCCTTCCTTCCTTTCTTCCTTTCCTTCCTTCCTTGCTTCCTTCCTTCCATCTTTCCTTCATCTTCTTTCCCTTTCTTCCCTTCCTTCCTTTTGTCTTTCCTTCCCTCCTTTCTTTCCTTCCTATCACTTTTCCCTTCCTTCCTTCCTTCCTCGCTTCCTTCCTTGTCTTCTGTCTTTCTTTGTTTCCTGCCCTCCATCTTTCCTTCATCTTCTGTTCCTTTCTTCCTTTATTTCCTTCCTTCCTTCCTTCTTTGCTTCCTAATCCCTTTTCCTTCCATCCTTCCTTCCTTCCTCCCTCCCTTCCTTCCCTCTGTTCTTCCATCTTTCCTTCAGCTTCTTTTCCTTTCTTCCTTTCCTTCCTTCCTTCCTTCTTTGCTTCCTAATCCCTTTTCCTTCCTTCCTTCCTTCGTCCCTCCCTTCCCTCCGTCTTCCATCTTTCCTTCATCTTCTTTTCCTTTCTTCCTTATCTTCCTTCCTTCCTTCTTTGCTTCCTAATCCCTTTCCCTTTCTTCCTTCCTTCCTTCCATCCTTCCTTCCTCCTCCCTTCCTTCCCTCCATCTTCTTTTCCTTTCTTCCTTTCCTTCCTTTCTTGTCTTCTCTCCCTTTCTTCCCTTCCTTCCTAATCCCTTTTCTTTCCTTCCTTCCTTCCTCCCTCCCTTCCTTCCTCCATCTTCTTTTCCTTTCTTCCTTTCCTTCCTTCCTTCTTTGCTTCCTAATCCCTTTTCCTTCCTTCCTTCCTTCCTTCCTTCCTTCCTTCCTTCCTCCCTCCCTTCATCTTCTTTTCCTTTCTTCTTTTCCTTCCTTCCTTCCTTCCTTCCTTCCTTCCTTCCTTCCCTTCTTTCCCTTTCTTCCCTTCCTTCCTAATCCCCTTTCCTTCCTTCCTTCCTTCCTTCCTTCCTTCCTTCCTTCCCTTCTTTCCCTTTCTTCCCTTCTTCCTAATCCCCTTTCCTTCCTTCCTTCCTTCCTCCCTTCCCTTCGACCTTTCTTTCCTTCCTATCACTTTTACCTTCTTTCCATCCTTGTTTCCTTCCTCCCTTCCATCTTTTTATTGGTCCGGCCCACATGAGATCAGATTTGACCCCTCTGTTTTAGATCCTGTCACATTCAACATTAAAGGTTTTTTTTTTATCACAGATATCTGACAGAATAAAAAACTGGAACAGGAAGAAAGCTTCAGTTTATGTTTGGTCTTTTCAACGTCCGGATGCTGAGGATGATCTGCTGATTCTGGACCAAGATAACAAGTGTGGTTTTTTATGTGTTGCGAGTGTGAGTTATTTCTAAACAGCTGGCTCCTGTTGTCCTCAGGTCAAGGAAGGACAGAAGGAAGGAGGAAAGAGGAAGGAAGTAAGGAGGGAAGGGAAGGAAGGAAGGAGGGAGGGAGGAAAGGAGGAAGGAAGTGGGTAGAGCACCCGCCCCATGTGTTGAGGCTACAGTCCTCGCTGCCGGTGACCCCACTTCAAATCTCACAATCGAGCGGTCCTATCCTGCATGTCATTGCCCCCTCTCTCTGCTTCCTGTTTCCTGTCTCTCTCTACTAACCTGAACATTAAAGGCAAAAAGTCCCAAAAATATACTTAACCCTTAAACAGGCAGGAGTGGAAAATTAGCGTTTACTGAGGTTAGAAATCAAGTGAGAAGTTGGTGAATTCTCCATTGACTTGTATAGAGACGGTCGCCCCCTGGTGGCCTTTTGATAGAATGCAGCTCTAAGTTACTTCCTGGTTGGCTTCATTTCAGAGGACCAGAACTCCCCGCCTGGTATTATAACAAAGCTTTCAGTAAATTTACAAGTTAGAATCTCATAATTACAATAACTCTGATATGACTTGAACACAGCATTAACTCCCTGAACTCAAACTCTAATAGACCTAATTTGAGTCTCAGTATTTGTTCTTGATGACAGATTTGATCTTCCTGAGCAGAGATGATACCAGATGATTGTTTTTAGCTCTTTGTTGAGCCATCTTCCTCTTTTAAAACACTCTAAATGTGTTTTATTGGTTGAGGTCAGCAGATATACTCAAGATAGACCAAGTCATAGTTTTCACTTCTTCTTTCTAGGGTTTTTGTGTTTGGGATCATCCATTCAGACATTTTCTTCTAAACACATTAAATAGGTCATAAATGTATTTCTAAAAAAGGTGTAAAAAGCATTTCAACCATTTAGATTTGAATTGTGGAGCTAGGCTTCACAAACTGTGTTTCAACATTTCTGTGTTCAGGATTTAGTGATTAGCATAAACCCGCCCCTGCTGCTGTAGAGGTAGAAATACATTCATCACACACTACTACTACTACAGTCTACAGTTAGCCAGTTAGCTGAGTTAGCCGCTGAGTTAGCCACCGAGCTAGCAGCCGAGTTAGCAGCCGAGTTAGCCACCGAGCTAGCAGCCGAGTTAGCAGCCGAGTTAGCCGCCGAGCTAGCCACTGAGCTAGCAGCAGAAAGCTCTCAGGCGTAGCGTCCATGTTTCTGGTAGAGGTGGTGACTTTGATTGACAGGTGACACTTGGTAGGGGGCGGGGCTTCAGCGTTTGGGAGCAGAGAAAGAGGCTGATTTTTACACAACTTTGAAGCCTAATTTCATATATTTGGCTATTTTTTTAATCATTCAAATTTGGCAAGGTGGTTAACAACACACTTTTCTGTGGTATGTCAAACAGAACATATTTATTATTACTTTACACAGACTTTAAAAGGTATAGAGTGCCGATACCCAGATCTAACCCTCCTGTGCCTCCTCACCTCGGCTGCAGCTGTGTTTGAGCTTCTGTTCAGCAGCTTACTGATGATCGTCAATCTTCATAAAGTCTCACAATCTTGTTTCTTACTTGTTGACCATCTAACATCAGACTCAACACAGGACAAACTTCTTTTTATAACAGCTGAACTCTCTTTTCTTGCACTGAGGTTGTACTTTAACCCTTTATTGGGCAAATAATTATATTTGGTAACTTCTGTAAATATCCCAAAATATCCTTCCTTCTTTCCTTCCTTTCCTTCCTCCCTGCCTTCTTTCTTCCCTTCCTCTTTTCTTTCTCCCTCCCTCGTTCCTTCCTCCCTCCCTCCTTCTCTCCTCCCTTCCTTCCTCTGTCCTTCCTTCCTTCCTTTCCTTACTTCCATCTGTTCTTCCTCCCTCCCTCCTTCTCTCCTCCCTTCCTTCTTTCCTTCCTCCATCCCCCTTTCTTCTTCCTTCCTTCCTTCTTTCTTCCCTTCCTCCCTCCCTCTCTCTCTCTTTCTTTCCTCCCCCTACCTTCCTTCCTTTCCTTACTTCCATCTGTTCTTCCTCCCTCCCTCCTTCTCTCCTCCCTTCCTTCTTTCCTTCCTCTGTCCTTCCTTCCTTCCTTTCCTTACTTCCATCTGTTCTTCCTCCCTCCCTCCTTCTCTCCTCCCTTCCTTCTTTCCTTCCTCTGTCCTTCCTTCCTTCCTTTCCTTACTTCCATCTGTTCTTCCTCCCTCCCTCCTTCTCTCCTCCCTTCCTTCTTTCCTTCCTCTGTCCTTCCTTCCTTCCTTTCCTTACTTCCATCTGTTCTTCCTCCCTCCCTCCTTCCCTTCCTCCCTTCCTTCTTTCCTTCCTCCATCCCCATTTCTTCTTCCTCCCTCTCTCTTTCTTTCCTCCCCCCTACCTTCCTCCCTCCTTCCTTCCATCCATCCTTCCTTCCATCCTTCCTTCCAATGAGTGTCCTATAAAGGGTTAAAGCCTGTATTTTAAACGTAGTCGATCCAACCTGTTTATTCTTAATTATAAATAAGATCCAAATACCTTACGACTGCTATAAGATGATAAAACATTTTAGTGATATGTACGTTATGTATCTACTGTAGCTGAATTTTTCCATCTGCGGTACAAAAAAAAGGGAAAGTCAAATATGCCCCCACCCAACCCTAAAAACCACTCAATGTGGCAACACACTGTACAGCACGGCTTGCGTTACTTCCTGCCCTGCCTTCGGCCAGGCGGGTTTCATCCTGACTGAAGATTTAAAAATACAGTATGACCCTTACATCACTGCTTCACGACTGGAAAACTTTAACCCTTAAACAGACGACGTGCACCAGGAGATACAGACTCTTTAACCTTCCTGTTGTCCTCCAGGGTCCTTCCTCTGTCCTTCCTCTGTCCTTCCTTCCTTCCTTCCTTCATCTGTCCGTCCTTCCTTCCTTCCTTCCTTCCTTCCTTCCTCAGATCTAAGTTCAGCTGTTAGGGTAAATGTTCCCATCCTTCTGTCCTTTCTTCCTTCCTTCATCTGTCCTTCCTTCCTTCCTCCCTCCTTTCCTTCCTTCTTCCTCCCTCCCTTCCTTCCCTTCCTCCATCCTTTCCTTCCTTCTTCCCTCCTTTCCTTCCTACCTTCCTCCCTCCTTCTTTTCCTTCCTTCTTCCTCCCTTCCTTCCCTTCCTCCCTCCTTTCCTTCCTTATTCCCTCCTTTCCTTCCTTCCTTCCTTCCTTCCTCCCTCCCTCCTTCCTTTCCTTCCTTCTTCCTCCCTTGCTTCCCTTCCTTCCTCCTTTCCTTCCTTCTTCCGTCCTTTCCTTCCTTCCTTCCTTCTTTCCTTCATTCCTTCCTTACTTGAGGTGCAAATGACATAACTAGTAAGGTCTGTTTAAGGGTTAAGTGTTGTTACTTAATGACCTATCTGAATTGAATATTGATAGGCTGAAGAAGCGCATTGTGTTAGCTGGCCTGACAGCTGCTAAAAAATGATTGTACTACGATGGAAACCCCCCCAGGTGCTCAGCACCAGACAGTGGATTCTGTCTTTTCTAGATGTAGTATATTTGGAACTGTCTACAGCTCGGGTCCATGGAGCCACTGAAAAGACTTTAAATTGCTGGCTTCTTGCAGCTGACTCTCTAAAAGAGATACTTAGGTGATTTACCAATATTATTTAGTTGTAGTACTTCTTCCTGTTTATTTTGGATCCTTCCCCGGTACTTGTATGTCTTTGTCTATGTTTTAGTGTGTTTCTTTGTTTTTGGTTATGTATGTTCCATTAGCGCGACTTGGCGGGCGTGCTTTTGGCTGCTATTGTTTTTGTTGTTATTGTTGTTTTTTTGTTTTTAATGTCATGCACTATCTGTTTTGGTGCTGATGTGGGTTTTATTTTTAGGGGATATGTGGAGGGATTTGAACAGGTGGGTTTAGGTGAGGGGTGGTGGGGGTGGGATGGTTACCTACCTACTGTACTCAGTTATATTTTTGCTAATTCTTCACTGTTTGTTGTAACCATTGAAATCCTTAATAAACATTTGATCACAAAAAGGACTGTAAAACTTTAATAATAATAAGTAAAAAATAGTAAAAATCGAAAAATAGCAAAAGTTGTTCAACCTTCTAACATCCACTCAAATAATGCATGTGGAGTTTTTGGTGTGTGTGGCTATTTTATTATTAATATATTTAATTTATGGAGCACTTTTTAAGTTAAATATGCTTTATATGGAAAGTTAAAGAGAGCTTAAGTAACTAAAAATACACTCATTTACAAGGTAGCACAGGTCGGTCTGTACGTCTTGGGTTGAGAAAGTGAAAAGTTAAAGTTTCTTCTTTTTACCCCTTAAACAGACCTTACTAGTTATGTCATTTGCACCTCAAGTAAGGAAGGAATGAAGGAAAGAAGGAAGGAAGAAGGAAGGAAAGGAGGAAGGAAGGGAAGCAAGGGAGGAAGAAGGAAGGAGGGAGGGAGGAAGGAAGGAAGGAAGAAGGAAGGAAAGAAAGAAAGGAGGGAATAAGGAAGGAAAGGAGGGAGGAAGAAGGAAGGAAAGGAAGGAGGGAGGAAGGAAGGAAGGTAGGAAGGAAAGGAGGGAAGAAGGAAGGAAAGGATGGAGGAAGGGAAGGAAGGGAGGGAGGAAGAAGGAAGGAAAGGAGGGAGGAAGGAAGGAAGGACAGATGAAGGAAGGAAGAAAGGACAGAAGGAGGGAACATTTACCCTAACAGCTGAACTTAGATCTGAGGAAGGAAGGAAGGACGGACAGATGAAGGAAGGAAGGAAGG
>JAJDFG010001916.1:0-23340 GCA_021039105.1 Scomber colias
AGAAGTTTAACCCTCCTGTTGTCCTCGAGTCAAGTGAGGAGGGAGGGAGGAAGAAAGGAAGGAAGGACAGAAGGAAGGAAGGAAGGAAGGAAGGAAGGAAGGTAGGAGGAAGGGAGGAAAGAAGGAACAGTCAAAACAGACGGGGTCAGTTTGACCCAGGAGGACGACAGGAAGGTTAATAATGACTAATTATGAGTCAGTATGTATGTAGAGGTTAGAGGAGAATGTATCATGCACATTTCCAGATCTATAATTATAATCTGGGGCTTTACTGGAATAAATTGAAATTTAAAAAAAAAACTTCCTTATTTATCTTATACTGGATCTTTATGCCGCTCCCTTAGTTCAGCCTCTGTCTGAAACAGGCCGTTTTAGCTCCTGTCTCTTTAAGAACCCCCCCCCCCCCTCCTAATTAGCCCACTCATTTAACACAGACAGCAGACGATGTGAACAACACTTGGAAAAACCCTAACCTTTTGCGGGCATGCTCGAATAATATGATATCATCGTAAAGAGGAAATAAGGGTATTGCACAAGCCGTGACTTTTATTTTGAAGGCACCGTTTAAAAAAACCCCAAAAAAACATATACTCACCTCAAGTTTAGTAAGTTTTTAAAATAGACATCTGACATTATAACAGTATATGAATGACTGTAACGCAGAAGAGAAAAAAAAAATCTTGTATCCATAGCAACAGACAGTTTAGGATTAGAAACTGGTGAGAAAGTCCTTTTGTGGCCATGCTCGAATAATATGACATCATCGTAAAGAGGAAATAGGGGTATTGCACAAGCCATGACTTTTATTTTGAAGGCACCGTTTAAAAAAAACCCAACATATACTCACCTCAAGTTTAGTAAGTTTTTAAAATAGACATCTGACATTATAACAAAAAAAAAAATCTTGTATCCATAGCGACAGACAGTGAGGATTAGAAACTGTGAGAGAGTCCTTTTGTGGGCATGCTCGAATAATATGATATCATCGTAAAGAGGAAATAAGGGGTATTGCACAAGCCGTGACTTTTATTTTGAAGGCAGTTTTTTAAAAAAAACAAAAAAAACCCAAAACATACTCACCTCAAGTTTGACCATTTTTAAAATAGACATCTGACATTATAACAGTATATAAATGACTGTAACGCAGAAGAGAAAAAAAAATCTTGTATCCATGGTAACAGACAGTTAGGATTAGTAACTGGTGAGAGAGTCCAAAACAAGGCAGAGGCTTTATTTTGTGATCTCATTACAACACACACACACGTACAGACAGACATTAGTGGCACCCTGGTGACCCGACAGCACTGGTTGTCCTATGAGGTCATCGAGCTATGACGTCACCGCCGCCGATGAATCACACAGTAAGATTCACACTGATTAAACGTTAAACAGGCAAATTTACGACTTCTGAGGGTTTTACAAATGAGCCGAAAACAAATCTGTGATTCCACCGAAACAGGAGTTCATTTCATCAGCCTCTTGTTTGCCCCCACTTTTTTTTTTTTTTTGCGGTACAGTGGGTGGGGGTGGGTGGGGGGGGGGGGGTTTACTGAAAAGAGCCAGTGTGATCAGTCAATGCCGGAGGGTTGTTATTATCTGTTCAACGAGCACAAGTGATTTACGAATTAGAGCAGAATTTGGACAAGTTTGGCATGTTGCTGTTTGGTGGATGGAGCACCGAAATATGTTGGACTGAAGCCTGAACTAACTTTATAACCCTTTAAAACTCAGAGAGGAGAAGAAGAAGAAGTGTTTACATCCTTTTACCTTCCTGTCGTCCTCCCGGGTCAATTTGACCCCGTCTGTTTTGACTGTTCCTTCCTTCCTCCTTCCTTCCTTCTCTCTTTCTTTCCTCCCTTCCTTCCTTCCTTCTGTCCTTCTTTCCTCCTTCCTTCCTTCTTTCTTTCTTTCCTCACCATTGCCTCCCTTCCTTCCTTCCTTCTTTCCTTTCCTCCCTTCCTTCCTTCTTCCTTCCTCTTTTCCTTTCTCCCTCCCTCCTACCTTCCTTCCTTCTTTCCTTTCCTCCCTTCCTTCCTTCCTTCTTCCTTCCTATTTTCCTTTCTCCCTCCCTCCTACCTTCCTTCTGTCTTTCCTTTCCTTTCCTCCCTTCCTTCCTTCTTCCTTCCTCTTTTCCTTTCTCCCTCCCTCCTACCTTCCTTCCTTCTTTCCTTTCCTCCCTTCCTTCCTTCTTCCTTCCTATTTTCCTTTCTCCCTCCCTCCTACCTTCCTCCTGTCTTTCCTTTCCTTCCTTCCTTCCTTCCTCCCTCTTTCTTTCCTCCCTTCCTTCCTTCCTTCTGTCCTTCTTTCCTCCTCCTTCCTTCTTCTTTCTTTCTTTCCTCACCATTGCCTCCCTTCCTTCCTTCCTTCTTTCCTTTCCTCCCTTCCTTCCTTCTTCCTTCCTCTTTTCCTTTCTCCCTCCCTCCTACCTTCCTTCCTTCTTTCCTTTCCTCCCTTCCTTCCTTCCTTCTTCCTTCCTATTTTCCTTTCTCCCTCCCTCCTACCTTCCTTCTGTCTTTCCTTTCCTTTCCTCCCTTCCTTCCTTCTTCCTTCCTCTTTTCCTTTCTCCCTCCCTCCTACCTTCCTTCCTTCTTTCCTTTCCTCCCTTCCTTCCTTCTTCCTTCCTATTTTCCTTTCTCCCTCCCTCCTACCTTCCTCCTGTCTTTCCTTTCCTTCCTTCCTTCCTTCCTCCCTCCTTCCTTCCTTCCTTCCTTCCTCCCTTCTCCCTTCCTTCCTTCCTTCCTTCCTCCCTTCTTCCTTCCTCCCTTCTTCCTTCCTCCCTTCTTCCCTTCTTCCTCCCTTTCCTTCCTTCCTTCAATCCTTGACTCAAGGACAACAGGAGGGTTAAAAATACTTCCAGAGTGCTGTTTCCTTTTATTATAAAGCTACGATATGATAACAAAAAATACAAAAAAACTTTCACTGGCAGTTATTACATGGATAAAACTCACTTTCTTTCACTTTCCTGCAAAGCTATTGTTGTACCCAAAGCATTTGAATGTTTAAAAAGTACAATAATTACCTCAAGTTAAATAATATGTCTTTGGACTGTGGCATTGTTTCGATAAGCTTCTGTCACAAGATTTATTTCTGTCCAGTGTTGCATTCATTTTTCACCAAGATTGATGATGGGAGAATCGGACGTTCTCAAGCACATCCCAAAGATTCTCAATAATAAACTACATTTCTTAATAATAAACTTTATTTCTATGGTGTTATAAGATGCTTTACAAAATAAAATACCATAAAAATATAGGTGCAATAAGAATATAAAGAAATGAGATAGACAGAAAAGGGAAACGAGCAAAAAATTGAAATAAGAAAAATTTAAAATAAAATTATAAAGCAGTTACAAGTAGATGTTGGGATGTTTAACCCTCCTGTTGTCCTCGAGACAAGGAAGGAAGGGAGGAAGAAGGAAGAAAGGGAGGAAGGAAGGAGGGAAGGAAGGAAAGGCGGGGAGGAAGGAAGGGAAGAAGGAAAGGAAGGAAGGAAGGACAGAGGAAAGAAGGAAGGAAGGGAAGAAGACAGGAGGGAGGTAGGGAGAAAGGAAAAGAGGACGGGAGGAAGGAAGGACAGAGGAAAGAAGGAAGGTAGGAAGGAGGGAAGGAAAGGAAAGAAGGAAGGGAGGAAAGAGAGAAGGAGGGAGGGAGGGAGGAGGGACAGACGGAAGGAAGGGAGGAAAGAAGGAACAGTCAAAACAGACGGGTCAATTTGACCCGGAAGGACGACAGGAAGGTTAAGATCAAATTAAGTGTGTTAATTTTAAGAAGGGGCTGTCAGGTGTGCTGAAGCTAAAATCAGTTTTTCCAAGTTCAGACCAAATACATAAAAACACACACACACACACAATAATGCAACAAACAGAGATACACACGTTAAAACTTTTTGCTCCCACTACATTTACAGGATTTTATTTTTTATAGCTACTAGTCACTTACTCAAGTTTTAAAAGGTTAAATATTGCAGATAATTGGTATTGACGTCAGTTTGGATTTATTTGCTTCAGAGCGTCGTCTGAGTACACCGACAACGGAAAAACACGATCATCAGAGAGATTTTTTTTTTTTTATGATATTAATTTGAAATGGGTCAGTGAACATTTTAGCTGTGTAATCACAGGCTGCACAATTAGCTTTGCACATTTTATCATGGTTTGTGCTCTTAGGTAACCTCCATTAACAAGAATGCTGTCTGCAGAACATCTGGGCAGCTGCAGATACATATGGGAATGAAATATCCATACAAACAGTAAAAAAAAAATGAAGAGAGTCGAGGAGGAGAACAACAACAGAACAACAGGAAAGCCACCGTGACGAGAAAAAAAAAAAAAAAAAAAAAAAACCCCGAACAGAAACAGAAAAGTTTGCTTGAATGAAGTGAAACCTTGAAGTCACTCAGTCGTTACAGATGTGGCTAATGATTTCATTTTACTGTGGAAGGTTCTGCACATGGTAAGTCTTTGTTTTGGATCAACAATGCGTGTGAATTAAAAATGTTGCTAATAAACTATATCGCTCATGTGCTCACTCTCACTCTCTCACTGTTGATAAAACACTTTTTTGTTGGATGTCAGATTAATCAAGGCTGTAGCTGGGTGGTGTGCCAGCGCTGGTTAGATCCAGACTCCGAGACTTCAAAAGAGGTCAATACTCTGGTTTCTGTCCTAAAAAATAATTATAACAGTGTGGAGTCCAATTTTTTCCATGTCTACAGATTTAAAAACCTGTGCCTTTTTAACTTTTGGGCACGACATCTTCTTTTTTAAAAAAAAACAAAATAAAGACCGAACAGATTACACATTTTTTTTTTTTAGATGTGAATTTACCAAGAAGAAGAAGAAGAAGAAGAAGAAGAAGAAAACTATCTGTGTTGGGTTTGATGCCCACAGGATATGGGGTCAATGACTAAGTGTGGTTAAACAGTCCAGGATTTCATACGAATTCCTTGAACTAATTAAGTACAAAGTGGCCGTCCCCCCTCTTCGACAAATTTTCTGGATCGGGGCTTTGTGGGAAGACTTCTGAGTAAAAACTAGGATGTGGGTTTTTTTTTATGCTGCTCCTCAAGGTTGGTGTGCGACAACTTAATTAAGGCTTCACTTGATCAGAACTATGTGTTTCCAGCCGTGGCTCCGTGTGTCCACAGGCAGACGGAGCGGGGAGGAAAGACAGAGGAGAGAGACGTCTCATCTTGGATTTTTCTTTTTTGCTGCTTTTGTGAACTGTAAGGTTTTTGAGGTTTGAACCCCGCCGATTTGGCTTTGAGTGATACGAGCGAGTGAGAAACAGCAGATTAAACCCTTGAGCAAGGCTGTAGAGCTCAAGTTTTAAACATTTTCTTCTTGTTATTTCTCTCTTATTTTTTTTTTTTGACTCTCCTGCTGAGACTCTCTGGCCGCTCTCATACCACACTGGAGCTGCTGCTGCTGCTATTCAACATGCCATTCGAGCCAGTCAGATGTCTTTTCACAATAGAGACGCAACACTTAAAGTCCATCTGATATCCATTTGGCTTTAGTGTCTGCTACTGCATAAATATCACTTGTGCAATATTCTAATTTGAGGGAGAAAAAAAGAAACTAAAAGGGAGAAATTTATATTTTTGAAATCCTGTAATTTCATGATTGTGCCCCCCTTAGTTTTACAAGCAGGTCACACTGAGCCTGATTGCATCCTGATACACAAAAGCAACAATCTAACTTATAAACACTGACACACGTCGTGTCCTGAACTTAACCCTTACATATTGTTGAGAGCTGTAAAAAAATACTTCTTTTAGCCTGAAATTTGATTAACTTAACATCCAAAGAAAGAAAGAAACTGCCTGGCTAAATAAAAAGTTGCCACCAAAAACAAAAAAAAGGTCAAATTTTTCGTTGGACCGCCTTTAACCTTTGTGTCGTCTGTTTTGGACTGTTCCTTCTTTCCTCCCTTCCTTCCTTCCTCCCTTCCTTCCGTCTGTCCTTCCTCCCTCCCTCCCTCCTTCTCTCTTTCTTTCCTTCCTCCACCCCCTTTCTTCCTTCTGTCCTGCCTTCTTTCTCCCTTCCTTCCTCCCTCCCTCTTTTCCTTCCTTCTTCCTCCCTCCCTTCCTTCCTCTCTTCCTCCTTCCCTTCCTTCCTTCCTCCCTCCCTTCCTCCTGTCCTGTCTTCTTTCACCCTTCCTTCCTCCCTCCCTCCCCTTCTTCCTTCCTTCCTCTCTCCTGTCCTGCCTTCTTTCTCCCTTCCTTCCTCTCTCTTTTCCTTCCTTCTTCCTCCCTTCCATCCTTCCTCCCTCCCTTACTTCCTTGACTCAAGGACAACAGGAGGGTTAACTTTGATTTTGATTTTTTCACCAATATCTCGTATTGATGATGGGAGAGTCGAACCACTGGCAAAGCCTTCTCCAGCACATCCAAAAAAGATTCTCAATGAGGTGAAGGTCTGGACTCTGTGGTGACCAATCCATGTGTGAAAATGATGTCTCATGCTTCCTGAACTACTCTGTCACAATTTGAGCCTGATGAATCATGGCATTGTCATCACATTTGGAGCCCATGTGGGTTTGGCTAAATGGGCGTCGATTCTGATCCCACACATTTCACACCACTAGTTCGATTATTCGGTCCGCACCAGGCAGTAAAATTGTTACTATGTAGCATACAGGCTGCGGTGTGGTCCGCGTTCACACCTGCAAACGAATCAAGATTGGTCCGATTGACGTTCCCTCATCTTCCGGTAGGTCGGCATTTGTGCGGAGGTCAAGCGGACCGAGACCACCTCTTTTTGGAGGTCTCGGTCCGTTTGACTCCGATTTAGTGCGCACCCGAGTGAGATTGATGCTTTCACACCAACGAAAACGAACCAAACTAAGAGCTTTTGGTCCAAATGGACTGATTGATTGGTGTGAAAGCGCCTTTAGACCCCATATTGGACAAACATGTGAGGTCTACATGAGTCTCACCCAGTTGGCACCATGGAAACTGTCGACAAACCCACATAGGAACCATATTTAAAGCCCAGATTTAACCCTTATGGGACCCACATGGACATGCTGGCTGGGATGTGATTGCCCCAAAGAGCTTTTATCTTTTACTGTTAACCACACTTTTAAAATCAGGTTGAAGAAGGACGATCTAACCTTAACCCTAACTTCATTTCAGTTGGACTTTAATATAATCTGTCATTTATACTCAGTGCAGGTAAAGCTCACATTCAGTTATCGTTGCCATGAAACAACTTTTAAATATAGTAGTTTTATACCAAAATATTCCCAACCCAGGTCGTGACACTACGCCACACTCCTTTGGGGTCTGGTTACATTTAGGCATAAAAAAAGCCCTCGGTTAGACGTTGGGAAAGATCGTGGTTTCGAGTTAAAATGATCTCTTGAAACGTTGTCATGTCAACAGTCTAAAGACCGTGACTAAAATCCGTCCCCAGTCGCGGTTGGAAACAGGAAGCAAACAGCGGCCACCTTATATAGATATCATCAGTCTCATGACGTCTGATTATGACGCAGATGATTTACTTCACTGGAAGGATTGAGATTAAGTGTTTCGGGTTTTAGATTAAGTGTTTGTGGTTTTTGGAAGTGTTGTTATTTTATGTTTTAAAGTGTTTGAGAGGTTCATTTTCTTTCAGTATTTAATCATTTCATGAGGTTTTTGGTTTGAGGTGTGTTTGTAGTTCTAGAGTAGCTGGAGTTGGGATTTTTGGTGGAGTCATTATTTCCATTCAACCACTTTTTTGTCATCTACCTGTTAGTTTTCATTCTCCAGAAAGTCACAACTTTACAATTTAGCCTAATGGAAGCTGTTTTTCATATTTCTAATTTTCAAACCAATGTTTTCATTTGTCCTTCCTTCCTTCCTTCCTTCCATCCTCCCTCCCTCCCTCCCTTTCTTCATTCCTACGTTCCTTCCTCCCTTCCTTCCTTCCTTCCTAAGATCTAAGATCAGCTGTTAGGGTAAAGGTTCCCATTAAACACCAAAATCTAAGTCCAGCTGTGTTGTCATGGATACTGACATGATTTATAAGGGAGATCATTTCTTATAAAGCAACATTTATCTCTCATTGTAAAATGTATTCATTAGTTCATGTAGATTTTGGAATATAAAATAAAGATATCTGATGAATAAAATGGGTTTAATTGGTACTGTGACTCAATTTAAGCTCCATGTGTGCTCCAAATAAGCTCACATTATGATTTATTTACTAAATATATAAAGAAATATTGATTTCAAAGAATTAAAAACATCAATATATGTATTAACCCTCCTGTTGTCTTCGAGTCAAGGGAGGAAGGACGGAAGGAAGAAAGGAAATAAAAGGAGGGAGGGAGGAAGGAAGGAAGGAAGGAAGGAAGGGAGAGAGGGAGTGAGGGACGGAGGGAGGAACGAAGAAGGAAGGAAAGGAGGGAAGGGAAGGAAGGAAAGGAAGGAAATGAGGGAGGAAGAAAGGAAGGAAGGGAGGAAAGGAAAGAAGGGAAGAAGGAAAGAAGGAGGGAGGGAGGAAAGAATGAAGGAAGGAAAGGGAGGAAGGTAGGAAAGAAGGACAGAGGAAATAAAGAGAGTAGAGACTGAGGAAGGAAAGAAGGAGAGAAGAAAGGGGGGTGGAGGAAGTACAGGCGAAAGGAAGGAAAGAAGACGGGGTCAATTTGACCCGGGGAGGGACGACACAAGGGTTAAGTAGCATGTAAAATATTTTTTAAAAAGGAAAAACTCCTCCTGAGCAAAAAAAAAGAGGATGTAACCCCGCTTTATAATCATCATCAGACTTAATCTTTGCTGTATCCTGATTCTGAAGATCAGACGTTCTGATTTAAACTCAGTATCTGAATATTATAATCTACGTGAGAGCTGCTGTAGCTCAGAAAACTGGTAAAGAAGAAGATTTGGAAGCTAAACTCACTCTTTTGCTTCTTCTGCCAAGTCTTAACCTCTCGGACACCTTCAGATTAGTTATAAAGAAAACACTCAATTCTAAGAAACACACCTGTATTTGCTTATGTGGTTTCCAGACGACAACCCCCCCCCCCCCGCCAATAAAAATAAGTTAAAATGAACATTTCCACGCTTGTATATCATGACCCAACAACTGTGTTATTGGCAGCGAATCTGTGCCTCAGCTCGTGGGAAATCTTTCGCTCCACCACTTTTGTGATTTAAGACGAGGAGACAGAGATGTTTTGTTTTTAAAAAAAAAAAAAAAAACTCCAACTTGACGCAGAAAGAAAACAGACATTAAAATGAAGTAATTATTATTTATGAAGAGTCTGGCTCCATTTGTTTTGCGATTTCTGAGTCACTTGAACCCAAAAAAAAAAAAAAAAAAAAAAAATCTTGCTCCTCTGCTCCTCCTTGGCTGTCAGATACTCCACAGGGACCCGTTATGCTACTGGTGGGAATGAAGAGTGGTTTAAATTAAGAAAATATCTCTTTGTGTGTGAGAAGCTCAGACAGACTCTCATCAGTTGTCAGAATGACGTAACAACACGGAGATGAATGTAGCTCCTTTTTTTAATTTTTTTTTTTTTTTTTTTTTTTCATATTGTGACAAATAATCCTCTGATGACGACGAAAGTGATGCTAAGCAGACAGAGAGGCATATTTTACTGACAAAATAACATGATATATGACAAGAAGTAACGAGGCGTGGAGGGGGAAAATGTGACGACAATGACGCCATGAAGCGAAAGAAAAAATAAAAAAGAAGAAGAAGGGAAGGGGGGATAAACTGAACGAGTACATTTAGAGACCAAGAGGGGAAATGACAAGGAATGAAAATGAGTAAGAGAGAAAATAAATGGTAGAGACATGTTTAAAAAACAGAAAATAAGAGGAAGACTGATGGTTTTTGCCTCTTATTCCTTCAAATTAGCACTTAATCCCTTTTTCCCCCCAACATGTTATTTTCTCTTTAGCTCTCTCTCTCTCTCTCTCTCTCTCTCTCTCTCTCTCTCTCTCTGTTTGTATCATTCCCATTCCTTTCCTTTCATTCGTGGTTTATTTCTTCTTTATGCTCATCTGTCTTCCCTTTTTTTTTTTGCTTCTTTTATTGTTTAGCTCTTTCTTAAATTGTGCTACAGTATCAAGTTTTATCCACGTTGGTGGCTCCCCCCGCTCCCCCACCCCACCCCCCCCACCCCCTCCGCTAAATGGCTTTTAGCCGTTTTGAGTCGGTCGTACCCGCTTTGATCCCCCCGACAGAAATATCCCAACTATTACTGTGAATGGATTGCCGTGAAATTTGCTGCAGACGTTCATGTCTCGGGATGAATTGCAATAACCTTGTTGATCCCTTAACTTTTAATGTAGCGCCAACATCAGTTTGAAATTTGCCCCCGACTCTCTCCCTCCCCGCCCCCGCCCCGCCCCTCCCTCCTTCAGTACTTCCCTCCTCACAGCAGCTTCAGATGTACTTTGTATTTGCTGCTTGTTAAACAAATGTTAGCATGTTCACACTTCTTTTTTTCTCTCGTATTTTTTTCCTCCGTCATCTTCTGATGGCGTTCTGAGGGCGATCAATCAAAATGACTGTTTGTAACAGATTGGATGTTTTATAGTATTTAACCCTCCTGTTGTCTTCAGGTCAAGGAAGGAAAGAAGGAAGGAAGGAAGGAAGGAAGGAAGGAAAGGAGTAAGGAGGGAGGGAGGGAGGAAGTAAGGAGAGAAGGAAGGGAGGAAGGAAGGAAGAAAGCTAGGGGGAGGAAAGAAATAGAGAAGGAGGAAAGGAGGAAGAAGGAGGGAAAGGAGGAAGGAAGGAAAGGAGTAAGGAGGGAGGGAGGGAGGGAGGAAGGAAGGAAGAAAGGAAGGAGAGAAGGAAGGAAGGAGAGAAGGAAGGAAAGGAGTAAGGAGGGAGGAAGGAAGGAAAGGAGTAAGGAGGGAGGAAGGAAGGAAAGGAGTAAAGAGGCAGGGAGGAAGGAAAGGAAGGAAGGAAGGAAGCAAGGAAGGATGGAAGGAAGTGAGGAAAGAAGTATGGAAGGAGGGGAAGAATGAAGGAAAAATTAAAGAAAGAGAAAGGAGGAACAGTCAAAAGAGAGATGGGGTCAATTTGACCCGAGAGGATGACAGACAGGAGGGTTAACGGAGATAATCCAACAACATCTAATCTAGTGTTTCATGTCGGTTCGGATCAGTGGAAAGATTTGGTCATTTTTTCCAACTTTTTTTTATTCAGTTTTTGCAGACAGTATAAAACAGTAAATCAACTTTACATTACATCAGAACATCTGCATCTCTCTCTCTCTCTCTCTCTCTCTCTCTCTCTCTCTCTCTCTCTCTCTCTCTCTCCAGCTGCTAATTCTTTTAAAGGAGTGTCCTCAGCATCATCAGGAGATATAGTAAGATCATTGCTAATATATGCTAGCAGGGGCTCCATGTTTTATATAACGATGTCAGAGAACTTTTACGTCACTAACTGCAGATATCATAATATTTCACGTATTCAAGCTGTTATGAGTCGGGGGTGGGGGGGGGTGGGGTGGGGGGGGCATGTTACCATTTGGGAAGATTGAGAGAGACCCGACATGTTCTGATGGCGGTCTGAGGGCGATCAATCAAAATGACTGTTGTCCTCAGGTCAAGGAAGCAAAGAAGAAAGGATGGAAAGGAGTAAGGAGGGAGGGAAGAAGGAAGGAAGGAAAGGAATAAGGAGGGAGGGAGGAAGGAAGTAAGGAGAGAAGAAAGGAAGGAAGGAAAGGAGGAAGGAGGGAGGGAGGAAGGAAGTAAGGAGAGAAGGAAGGAGGGAGGGAGGAAGGAAGTAAGGAGGGAGGGAGGGAGGGAGGAAGGAAAGGAGTAAGGAGGGAGGGAGGGAGGGAGGAAGGAAGGAAGGAAGGAAAGGAGTAAGGAGGGAGGGAAGAAGGAAGTAAGGAGAGAAGGAATAAGGAGGGAGGGAAGAAGGAAGTAAGGAGGGAAGGAAGGAAAGTAGGGAAGGAGGAAGGAAGGAAGGAAGGAAGGAAGGAAGGAAGGAAGGAAGGAAGGAAAGGAGTAAGGAGGGAGGAAGGAAGGAAAGGAGTAAGGAGGGAGGGAGGAAGAGTGCGAGAGACCCAAAAAGGAGCAAGTCAAGGGGTCCGATTCTAAAGTTCAGTTCAGTTCCTTTTATCGTCCCCTAAGGGAAACTTGGCTTGCAGACAGGTTAAAAAAAAGGCAACTATCAAAAACATATAAAATCATAATCACATGTAAAACAAGACAGATAAATCACGAGCAACGATATCAAGTCTGGATGAACTGAAACCACGAAGAAAAGAATTTAAATGCTGTGATTCAGTATCAGTTATCGCTCAGGGGACGAGAGTCTCTGGTCCTAAATCTTCGGCTGGAGGGGAGAGTGTGTTCCCCTCCTGTTGTCCTCAGGTCAAGGAAGGACGGATGGAGGGGAGGAAGAAGGAAGGAAAGGAGGGAGCAAGGAGGAAGAAGGAAGGAAAGGAGGGAGGAAGGAAGAAGGAAGGAAAGGAGGGAGGAAGGAAGAAGGAAGGAAAGGAGGGAAGAAGGAGGGAAGAAGGAAGGAAGAAGGAAAGGAAGGATGGAGGAAAGAAGAAGGAAGGAAAGGAGGGAGGAAGGAAGAAGGAAGGAAAGGAGGGAGGGAGGAAGGAAGGGAGGAAAGGAGGAGGAAGGAAGGAAAGGAGGAAGGGAGGAAGAAGGAAGGAAGGCAGGAAGGAGAGAAGGTAGGCAGGAAAGGAGGGAGGGAGGAAGGAAGGCAGGAAAGAAAAGAAGGAAGGGAGGAAGGAAGGACAGGAAGGATGAAGGAAAGAAGGAAGGAAGGTAGGAGGGAGGGAGGGAGAAAAGGAAAAGAGGAAGGACGGAAAGACGGACAGAGGAAAGAAGCTAGGGGGAGGAAAGAAAGAGAGGAGGAGGAAGGGAGGAAGAACGAAGGAAAGGAGGAAGGGAGGAAAGAGAGGAAGGAAAGAAAGAGAGAAGGAGGGAGGAAGGACAGACGGAAGTTTTGGCCCAAATGTCCCTTTTTTAAGTTCTAGTGTGTGAACTGCTTTTTGGATGAAGTGTCTCCGAAAAAAGTGGCAATTGGGAAAGTTTTATTTGACTGACTGAGATGCAAAGGAGAAAATAAGGACACGTGATTATTTACCATTGACAATCATTATTTTATAGAATATGAAGAATACAGCAACATGTTTGTATTACAATGCTGATTTTAGATTATTATTTTTTAAAATAAAAACAAGTCAAATGTGCATATTTCACATATACAAAAATGTGTTTCAGCTGCACCAAAATAAAAAAAAAAAGATCTAAATGAATAATCTTGGTATCATAATACATATGCAGAGGTGAAAGCATCAACATATCTGTTAGTGGCTCAGAGGAAATGAAGATTTAACACAGATTTTATTTCCACCTGACAACAATTTTCCTTTTTTAAAGTGAGTAACAGCTGCTGAATTATTCTGCTGTAGCCAAAAAACCTCTAGACAACTAAAACACAACATGTGATCATTACCTGTGCCGAGTTTAACGTTAGTAAAGTGAAGCTCAGCAAAGTTAGAGAGACTTTAGTAAAGAGATGTAGAGGTGAAATCTCCAAATTGGTACATTTGGGGTTTAGCATCTGTGCCATTTTATGTTTCAGCTGCACAGAAATTAAAAAAAGATGCATTTTATTAACATTTTTTTATACTATGGGTCACAGGAGGGAGGAAGAAAGGATGGAAGGAGGGAGGAAGAAGGAAGGAAAGGAGGGAGGAAGTGAGAAAGGAAGAGAGGAAGGGAGGAAGGAAGGAAAGAAGGACAGGAAAGAAGGAAGGGAGGAAGGATAGAAGGAAGGACAAAAGGGGGATGGAGGAAGGAAAGAAGGAAGGTAGGAAGGAAAGAAAGAGAGAAGGAGGAAGTTGTCCTTGAGTCAAGGAAGTAAGGGAGGGAGGAAGGATGGAAGGATGGAATGGAGGAAGAAAGAAGGAAAGGAGGAAGGAAGGGAGGAAGAAGGAAGGACAGAAGGGAGGAAGAAGGAAGAACAGAAGGAAGGAAGGACAGAAGGGAGGCAAGGAGAGATGGAAGGAAGGAAGGAAGGACAGAAGGAAGAAAGGGGGTGCAGGAAGGAAAGGAAGAGAGAAGGAGGGAGGGAGGAAGGACAGATGGAATGAAGGAAGGAAGGAAAGAAGGAACAGTCAAAACAAACACGGGTCAAATGTGTATATTTATTTATATTTGCATTCATACAACTGTGAATCAGCTGCACAGAAATTTCAAAAGATGCATTTTATTTCCATTTTTTTATACTGTGGGTCACATGAGGACAAACCCAGCTTAAAGAAATGAGTATATGTTGTTTTTAATGTGTCAAATGTGACCCTGAACAGCACGTAATGCTTCAAAACCATCAAAACAAACTGAAAGCTAAATTTAGCCATGAAGCTAACGTTCTTGTCTCTCTTCCTGCATCTCCCGGGCGCCTTCGCTCTTTGATGGATGTCGTGGATTAAACGCCTGACACCCCGTCTGACCGCAGACTGGCATTTTACTGGGCAGCAACCGAAACAGCTCGTAACACCCCCCATCCACCCCCCACCCCCCTCCGCCACTCCACCGCTGCTCCACTCCACTCAGACACATCTTAAGTGTGTCCTCGAGTATCGCCAAAATCGCCTGCTGACAGTCACACCGATCGGTGCCAACGAGGCTCCACACAGGCATCCCGAAGCTATTAGTCAGCATTGCACAGGACGGGAGGAGGAGGGGGGGTAGGGGGGGTATTAAGTGTGTGTGTGTGTGTGTGTGTGTGTGTGTCCAATAACCCATTTCCCACAAACATGAGGCACACATCACACACACATGGTCTCTCTAGCTGTGTGAGACACATGCTGCTGTTAATCAGAGAGCTTATAAATAACACATGTAAGCTCCGGTTTTCTCATGATGACACACCGCCGCTAGCTAAAAGAGAGCAGTTCATGAGGTCAACGTGTGCTTGTCTAAGAGCGCGTGCGGTGTCATGTGAGTTCACGATAATGCAACACGTGTGTATGTGTGTGTGTGTGTGTGTGTGTGTGTGTGTGTGTGTGTGCTGGTTCATTATGATTGTGCGTTTGTCTTAAATCATGTTTTACGACTGTTTGTATGTGACTCAACAGTCATTTGGTTGTACGTAGGTAAAGAGGCAAATAGAGACATCTGGGCTCAATGACTCAGCTCTGTGTGTGTGTGTGTGTTTGTGTGTGTGTGTGTGTGTGTGTGTGTGTGTGTGTGTTTGTTTGTTTGTTACTTACGCTCGTACGTTGTTTCATCATCGACGGTGTGAAAAGTTCAAACTCAGTTATAAAGAAGTTAAGAGTTACTGGATATGATGATGATGATGATGATGATGATGATGATGATGATGGTGGAGCATCAGATTTAATGATGTGTGATTTCAGTTTGACTTTTAACCCTTTACATACTGACTCATAATTAGTCTCAACACTAATTCACATTCATAACTTCCTCCGTCAGTTATTAATAAATGTTTGATTAAACATTCAAAATCACTATTTTATGGTCCAGTAGAACATTTCAAAGAATATAATAAATACAACATGATTCTTTTTTAAACAAATACAGCTCAAATTTGTACATTTATTTATATTTGCATATATAAAACTGTGTATCAGCTGCACAGAAATTAAAAAATGATGCATTTTATTCATTATTTTACGGTCCAGTAGAACATTTCAAAGAATATAATGAATACACTGTTGTCCTCGAGTCAAGGAAGGAAAGGAGGAAGAAGGAAGGGAGGAAAGAAGGGAGGGAGGAAAAGAGGAAGGAAGGACGGAAAGAAGGAAGGGAGGAAGGAAGGAGGGAAGGGAGGAAGAAAGAAGGAAAGGAGGGAGGGAGGAAGAAGGAAGGAAGGAGGGAGGAAGAAGGAAGGAAAGAAAGAAGGGAGGAAGGTAAGGAAAGGAAGGACAGAGGAAAGAAGGAAGGAGTGAGGGAGGGAGAAGGGAAAAGAGGAAGGAAGGAAAGAAGGACTTTCATCACTTCCTTCCTTCCACCTTTCCTTCCTCCCTTCCTTCTTTCCGTCCTTCCTTCCTCTTTTCCTCCCTCCCTCCTTACTCCTTTACTTCCTCATTCCTTCCTCCCTACCTTCCTCAGTCCTTCCTTGACCTGAGGACAACAGGACAGTTAAAGATAAGTGATTTTATTTTGACTTTTAAAGTCGTATAAAATGAAACATGAGAAAAAAATACTCTCTTTTTTGGTCATATTTTCTCTTTTGTTTTTACAGAAGAAGCAAGATATCAAAGTCAAAGCTGCCACATTGTCACATTTCAAGGGAAAAGGTAATTAATAGTTAGTAATCTTGGTTAATAGAAATCTGCCAGGCGATAACATTTACACAAGCTTCATGAGAGCATCGATCATGTGTTCCCTAAAAAACAGCTCAAAGCAATTTCATCCAACATCTGAGACAACATCTGTGGAACTGTTGACAGGAAAACACCTTGAACTGCAAACAAGTTCAAGTTCTTGTTGTGAATTTTTATATTTTATTACGGTTGTGAAACATTTGCAAAAGAGCCTTGAAGAAGAAGAAACCCCCCCCCCCCCCCTCCCCAGAACAACACATGGGAGGACTGGCATATCGTGCGTTGCCTCATATCTGTCGTGCACATGCAAAAAACCTTTTGATTAACAGTGTGTGATCAGCTCTGATGCACACATGTCACGATGAGGACGCTCGAGCAGAAGAGCACATGTTACGTCACCTGATACACTTCTGATGTTTTCTGTCTTTAGGAGCTGCTGCAGGTGTTTTAAAGCCAGCGGACGGCAAGAAAACTAGCACTAAAACTATCCAAGTAGATAAATAAGTAAAATAATTCACATTTACAGGACGGATGGACGGACATAAGGAAGGAAGGAAGGAAGGAAGGAAAGAAAGAGAAAGAAAGAAAGAAAAGGGATTAGGAAGGTAAGGAAGGAGGTAAGGAAAGACAAAAGGAAGGAAGGAAGGAAAAGAAGGAAAGAAAGAAACAAAAGGGATTAGGAAGGAGGGAAGGAAAGACAAAAGGAAGGAAGGAAGGAAGGAAGAAAGGAAAAGAAGATGAAGGAAAGATGGAAGGAAAGGAAGGACTGAGGGAAGGAAACAAAGAAGGAAAGAAGTAAGAAAGGGAGGAAGGAAAGAAGGACAGATGACAGGAGGGGAGGAAAGAAAAGAAGATGAAGAAAAGATGGAAGGAAGGAAGGACGGAGGGAAGGAAACAAAGACGGAAAGAAGTAAGAAAGGAAAAGAATACAAGGAAGGAAGGAAGGAAAGGAAGAAAGGAAAAGAAGATGAAGGAAAGATGGAAGGAAGGAAGGGAGGAAGGAAAGAAAGAAAAGGGATTAGGAAGGTAAGGAAGGAGGGAAGGAAAGACAAAAGGAAGGAAAGAAAAGAAGATGAAGGAAAGATGGAAGGAAGGACGGAGGGAAGGAAACAAAGAAGGAAAGACGTAAGAAAGGGAGGAAGGAAAGAAGGACAGATGACAGGAGGGAAGGAAAGAAAAGAAGACAGAAAGGAAAGAAAAGAAGACGGGAAGGAAAGTGGGCCGGATTGGACGCCTTGGTGGGCCGGTTCTGGCCCACGGGCCGCATGTTTGACATCCCTGGTTTAGGAGCTGCTGTAGGTGTTTGAAAGCCAGCGGACGGCTTATAAGGAAAGAAAACTAGCACTAAAACTATCCAAGTAGATAAATAAGTAAAATAATTCACATTTAAGCTTTTTCTGCACAGACTGCAAATATAATGTAAAATTGCATCAATATGAAGCTTCAATAGTGTCATGAATCCTTTAACCCAGGGGTGTCAAACATGCGGCCCACGGGCCAGAACCGGGCCGCTGAGGGGTCCACTCAGCCCACTTTCCTTCCCTGTCTTTTTTTTCTTCCTTCCTTCCATCTGTCCTTCCTTCCTTCCGATCTTCTTTTCCTTCCTTCCTTCCAGCTGTCCTTCTTCCCTTCCTTCCTTTCTTCCTTCCGATCTTCCCTTCCTTTCCTTCCTTCCTTCTTGTCTTCTCTTCTCTTTCTTCCATCTATCCTTCCTGTATTTTCTTCCTTCTTCTTTTCCTTCCGTCCTTCCTTTTAATGATCCGGCCCAGATGAGATCAAATGGGCTGTATGTGACCCTTGAATGAGTTTGACTTTAACCTCTTAACCCTTAAAATGAATATAGCATATATCTGTGTCTATAAGCTCTATAAAACTTTAATATAAACTTTTCACACATCTTCAAATAACAAAATAAACACAAGACTTCTGTAACAGTTATTGTCATATATCTAATCCTGCCCACACACACACACACACACTACACACATACACACACACACACACACAGCAGCAGAGGCATTAAAACTGTCCAATAAACCTTCCAGAAATTAAAGTTTAATACGTGAAATTCAACAACTAACTTTTTAGCAGTGGGAGAGAAATGCTGTGTTGATGCCATTTTCCCTTTTTAGATACAATCAATTTAACAGTGTTGTAAATCTGTTTTTTATTCTGAAATGAATTAGAAGAAATAAACATATAAAACTTGTGTTCCCACTGCATCGATTAACAGCCACCCCCTCCCCCTCCTCCTCCTCCTCCTCTCACTCCTCCAATGAAAAATCCTGAAAAAACTGCTGACTCCTGATTTATATGAATAATCTTGGTATCATAATACATATGCAGAGGTGAAAGCATCATCATATCTGTTACTGAGTCAGAGGAAATGAAGATTTAACACAGATTTAATTTCCATCCTTTTCCATGCATGCTGGGAAAAATAAAAACATAGATTCTACTTATATGGGCATGAGGCGGGGCATGGGCGGAGCGGGAAGGTGCTATGGTTGCGAGGGCTGGATCTCGAGGGCATTGGGCAATCAACCTGCTAACGTGGATATAGACGGAGCCTTCTGTCCGTGCTCTGCATTGAGTTTGTCCGTATTTCTGCACGTTTCCATAAAGCTTACGGATTGTGCTGCAAATTTTCTCTGAATCATTCAATAAAAAGACTCAAAAACATTGAAAAAATTAGAAAAACAGCTGGATTACTTCTTTGCTCACCCAACATACGAATAAGAATCATGAAGTTAACTCGTACCAACAAGTGTAAACCATGGAGATTAGGGGAGCTGTCAATCACAAGCACATTTCGTTAGCATCTTCACTGTCCTAAAAAAAAAAGGTCAAACCAGGCAAATAAAGTTAAAATGTGTGGTATGGGGGGGCGGGGGGGGATCTTATCAGCCCCAAGAATCCAGTTTGTGTTGAGGTTATAATTAAAAAACATTTAATCACTGCTGGAAATAAAATCTCAGATCTCTGGAGGATCTCTTTCCGAGGTTAGCATTCAAATTTTGTTTATCGGTAATAGCGCAGATGTAATAAATGGCGTTTGTTTGTTGGTTTACTTATCTTCTTTTTTTTAACCAGGGGGGGGGAATCTCGGGGCGTTTCTGAAGACCCCCATGATGTTTTAGACGGATGGACACCGCCTCCAGAAACCCTAACCCAGCAGTGACGGTAACACATCGTTATACATTTTCGGGGATCATCCCTATGTTCCCCGGGTCCTATGTTCCCCGCTTTGTATGTGACCGGGGAACATAGGGATGATCTCGTCTACAGTTAGCCAGTTAGCTGAGTTAGCAGCCGAGTTAGCAGATGAATTAGCAACCGAGTTAGCCGCCGAGCTAGCAGCCGAGTTAGCCGCTGAACTAGCAACCGAGTTAGCCGTGATCTGGGAACATAGGACCCGGGGAACATAGGTACGCTCCCCATTTTCGTACGTCCGGTGAGCATAAATGGGCCTTTAAAATGACTCAGGCACCAAACTGTGAAACTTACATGTCACTAGATGTATTCCTTCCATCTCTATATAACTCTTTTTGGCTTTATTTTGAAAAATCAACTCCAAACTCAATAAATAAATCCAAAGACGTTGATTTCTTTGTAAATCGACTAAAGGGGGGGGGGGGGGGGGGGAGAAGGAGGGGGAGGAGGAGGGGGAGGGGGTGTTTAGGGTAAAAACAGATGTCTAGTCACCCCTAAAGTAAAACCAGCGCTGTGATGTCGTAACAAACCGAAGTGTTTTGAATTATCTAATGTTTCAGCCGGCATGTCAAGTGTTTCTAAACACAGCTGATGATACAAAGAAACACAGTGTTCTTAATTCAGTACAAAGCGACGGTAACGACGATAAGAGCACGAACAAATAAGCAATAAAAGCAAGATACTCTGCCTCCACCGCTGCTCTTCATTTCCCAGAAATCATAATCAGTTATGTCAGTTTCCCAGCTGATAACTCTTTCTCTCTCTATTCTCTCTCTCTCTCGCTCTGTCTCTCTCTCGCTCTCTTTCTCTCTCTATACCTCACTCTCTTTCTTTCTGTCTCTCTCTCTCTCTCTCTTTCCCTCTTTTTCTGTCTCTCTCTCTCTCTCTTTCTCTCTTTTTCTCTCGCTCTCTCTCGCTCTGTCTCTCTCTCTCTTTCTCTCTCTCTCTCTCCTCTCTCTCTCATTCTCTCTCTCTCTTACTTTCTCTCTCTCTCTATACCTCTCTCTTTTACTGTCTCTCTCCCTCTCTCTCTCTTTCCCTCTCACTCTTTCACTCTCTCTCTCTTTCCCTCTCTCTTTCTCTCTCTCTCTCTCTCTCTCTCTCTCTCGCTCTCTGTCTCTCTCTCTCTCTCTCTCTCTCTCTCTCTATACCTCACTCTCTTTCTTTCCCTCTCGCTCTCTCTATACCTCACTCTCTTCTTTCTTTCTCTCTCTCTCTCTCTCTCTCTGTTTCTCTCTCTCTCTCTCTCTCTCTCTCTGTTTTCTCTCTCTCTCTCTCTCTCTCTCTCTCTCGCTCTCTGTCTCTCTCTCTCTCTCTCTCTCTTCCACTCTCTCTTTCTCTCTCTCTCTCTCTATACCTCACTCTCTTTCTTTCTCTCTCTCTCTTTGTCTCTCTCTCTCTCTCTCTCTCTCTCTCTCTCTCTCTCTCTCTCTCTCTCTCTCTCTATACCCTCACTCTGCTCACACACACACACACATTTCCGAAAATTTCCCCAGAGAGGTCTGTATCGAATCAGATCTAAAAGGGCAATTACAGTAATGCCGCCCGACACTAAAATGTTTTTGTATTCGCTGTGAATACCAGAGGGAAAAATCCAGCAAATGCACACACACACACACGTGCACACACCACACGCATGCACACACACATCATAACAATCCCAGAGCTATCAGGTCTCTGCTAAGCTTTAATAATGGGCTCCATTATAATTCAACTTTCTTCATATGTGGTCAGGAACAAAAAAAGTAATGAAAAACTGGCAGCGCTTCACACACACACACACACACACACACACACACACATATGCATTAACACACACACCACACACACACACACACACAGTAGTCTGTTCAGTAAAAAAGAACGAGAGAGAGAGAGAGAGAGAGAGAGAGAGAGAGAGAATTCGTTGGTCAGGCCGCAGCTATTTTTGGGGGAATATTAGTAAAACTCACTGTTGGATGAAAAGCGAAAGAGAGATGAAGAGATAGCGGAGAGATGGAAAAGTGGGGATGAGCAGATTCAGAGGAGAAGACCGCAGGCATCCGCAAAGAGAGAGAGAGAGAGAGGGATTAATAATGCGGTCGTCCTACAGCTCAGAGGACATTTCCAGTTTTTAAATCGAGTTACTTTAACAAATATTTTCTGGTGCGTTCAAGTGCAGTCGGGAAAAATGAGTTCTAACTTGATATTCCAGCTCAGGCTAAAAATCTCTAAAAATTCATCCTTTAAAGAAGCTTTTTTAACTAAAATCCAGCTTTTAGTTTGATTCTTTTCTCTTTTTATTCTCTTTTATTGCATTTTTTTCCTACTTTTAATACTGTCACTTTCAATATTGTGTCTCCTGCTGCTCTGTTGTTGCATTTAACGTCTTTCTGCCAAAAACCCTCTTTCAATCTCTTTAAAAGTGCTGTATAAATATACGCTACTACTACTAATAATAATTTAAGTAATACCTAAACTTTATTTATAGAGCATCTTTCATATAAAGACACATTTGAGATTGAAAATATGAGAAGAAAATAGATGAATCAGAGGGATAGAAACCACAAAACACAAAGAAAGAGTGAAGAATAGAGATATTTATAGTCCATGTTAACACTTTATTAGTATTTAGGAGCAGTATTGTTGTAGTATCTTTGTTAAAAATCAAGAAGAGTGATACAGGAAGATAAAAAGGGGGAGAAAAAAAAAGCAAAAACACAAAAAAAATGAGATTTGAGGAAGAAGGAAAGAAAGCAGGAAGCAAAAAAACGTGTTGAGTTTATTTGGGGGGAAAAAATGAAATGATTTAGAGGAGAAAGAGTGAAAGTTACACACACACACACACACACACACACACACACACACACACACGACACACACACACACAGTGGGTGTTTCTATAACCTTTGACCCCTCAGGCTCATCAATAACCAGGAGGCGAGGAGAAGTGTGTGTGCTGTCTCATCCGTCTTCATTAGACCTCTGTGTGTGTGTGTGTGTGTGTGTTTCTATGTGTGTGTGTGTGTGTGTCTGTGTTTGTGTGTGTGTGCAGCAGATACAGACATTTTAAAATATAACTTGTGCTTCTTTGGGGGGGGGGGGTGGGGGGGGGTGGGGGGGGGGGGGGTCATTTTGTTGTTTTCGGGCCTCTTTTTTTAAAAGTCAGTGAAGGTGAAAGATTAACCATCATTTACACGAACTAATACACACACACACACACACACACACACACACACACACACACACACACACACACACACACACACACACACACACACACAACAGATAGATAAACCATGTGTTGTGTGCCAGTGTTATATCTTTGTATCAATCCCTCTATCTCTGTTGGGGAGGAAGGAAAGTTAAAACACTGCTATCTGATGGACTGATTATTTAACTCTCTGTCACACAACACACACACACACGCACACACACACACACACACACACACACACACACACCACACACACACACACACACACACACACACAGGAGCCAGACGCTATGCAAAGCACGGACCCCAAACCAGGAAGTGATGTTGGCGTTGAAAGCTCCTCACCGCCGCGTATGTGACGGACTGAACGACACGGTTAGAGACAACAACAACTTCAACTCTACACTCTCTCTCTCTCTCTCTCTCTCCATCTCTTTCTCTCTCTCCTCTCTCTTTCTTTCTCTCTCTCTCTCTCCATCTCTCTCTCTCTCTACCTCTCCTCTCTCATCTCTCTCCATCTTTCTTTCTCTCTCTCTTCTCTTTCTCTCTCTCTCTCTCTCTCTCTCTCTCTCTTCATCTTTCTTTCTCTCTCTCCCACCTCTCTTTCTCTCTCTGTGTCTCTCTCCCTCTCTCTTTCTCATCCCTCTTTCCATCTCT
>JAJDFG010001917.1:0-23324 GCA_021039105.1 Scomber colias
CATTATTTACATTTTCCTTCCCTCCTTCCTTCCTTCCTTCCTTCCTTCCTTCCTTCCTTCCTCCCTCCCTCCCTTCCTTCCTTCCTTCTTTTAATGATCTGATCCTCATCAGACTATTAGCAGCTTTTAAACAGTATGTGAGGTTTAAACTCTTATAAAACACTTTAAAGTCCAACTTCAGATTATAAATAGTTTCAAACTTCCTTCCTTCCTTCCTTCCTTCCTTCCTTCCTCCCTTCCTCCCTCCCTCCTTTCCTTACTCCTTTCCTTCCTTCCTTCCTCCCTCCCTCCTTCCTTCCTTCCTTCCTTCCTTCCTTCCTTCCTTCTCTTCCTTCCTTCTCTTCCCTCCTTCTTTCCTTCCTTCCTTCTGTCTTTCTTTCTTCCTTCTCTTCCCTCCTTCTTTCCTTCCTTCCTTCTGTCCTTCCTTTTCTTCCCTCCTTTCCTTCCATCTGGTCCTCATCAGACTTGCTGCTTTTAAATACCACTGTAAACTCTTATAAAACACTTTCAGTCGAGGTTTTAAAGTCCAACTTCAGATTATAGATAATTCCAAACATCTGGATCTTTCTTTTTCTTTCCTGATTCATTTCTAACTTTGGGAACTAAAACCTTCCCAGCGTTCCCAGCGTTCCCAGTTTCATCTCATCCTCTCTGTGTGTGTTCCAGATCACTCGAGCCTCCATCGACGCTCTGAAGAACTGGTTCAGAGACGAGATGCAGAAGTCCGACTGGCAGCTGATCATGGAGCTGAAGAAAACCTTCGAGATCATCTGAGGGGAGGAATTTAAAAAAACGAGGATGACGAACGACGGCGAAAAAAAAAAACTACGGCAAACGGAGAGGGACAAAAAAAAAGACAAAAAAAGCAAAAAAAAAAACGAATAAAGACGTGAAAGTGTTTTTCTGTGAGAAACGAACAGTTTTTTCCACTGTTGTAAACAGTGATAGCTTAGACACACACACACACACACACACACACACACACATACACACACACACACACGCACACACACAGTATTCCAACGTGCCTGTTCTTCAGCTACAACGTTGTGTTATTACTCTTTCTTCTTGTTCTCCGCTCTGATTTGTGGCTGCTGCTTCGTCTCCCTCCTCCTCCTCTTCATCATCCTCCTCCTCCTCCTCCTCCTCCTAACGAGCTTAACGAGCCTCGCCCAGGTGCATTGTGGGATTATATTTAAAGAGAACAAGCAGCACCATTTCTTCTTGGAGGGGAAGAGAGTTTTTCTTTTCATTGAGGCGGTCGAGCTGAAAGACTTTGAGGAGGCGACTCAGCGTTGATGGTTTTTGCTGTGCGGTTTGTCGGCCATGTTGGAGGTCGGCGTGGCGACGGGGGGAGGGGGGGGCGAGGGGGGCGGGGGGAAGGTCACCTCTGAAATTTTAAACTCTGTTTTTGCTGCAAATGCTGATGTAATAAATTCCCATGATTCTGATGAAACTGGGTTTTCAGTTTGGTTCTGTTCCACGTCTGCGGAAGAAGAATTCACGTACAATGATTTTAAACGTACGTACGATGATTTTAAACGTACGTACGATCATTTTAAACGTACGTACGATCATTTAAACGTACGATTTTAAACATATGTATGATGATTTTAAACACGTACAATATACATACGTATGATTTTAAACATAGGTACGATGATTTAAAACTTACGTACGATGATTTTAAACTTACGTACAATGATTTTAATCATACGTACGATGATTTTAAACATACGTACGATGATTTTAAACATACGTACGATGATTTTAATCATACGTACGATGATTTTAAACTTACGTACAATGATTTTAATCATACGTACAATGATTTTAATCATACGTACGATGATTTTAAACATACGTACGATGATTTTAATCATATGTACGATGATTTTAAACTTACATATGATGGTTTTAAAGTTAAGTACGATGGTTTTAAACACGTACGATAATTTTAAACACGTATGATGATTTTAAACATACGATGGTTTTAAACACGTACGATAATTTTAAACACGTACGATGATTTTAAACATGTATGTTTCCAGCTGACTTCCTACCTTCATCTGTCCTTCCTTCCATCCTTCCTTCCTTCTGTCCTTCCTTCCTCCTTTCCTTCCTTCCTCTATCTTTCTTTGCTTCCTTCCTTCCTTCCTTCCTTCCTACCTTCATCTGTCCTTCCTTCTCTTCCTTCCCTCCTTCCTTCCTTCCTTCCATCTGTCCTTCCTTCCTTCCTCTCTTTCTTTGCTTCCTTCCTTCCTTCCTACCTTCATCTGACCTTCCTTCCTTTTCTTCCTTCCTTCCTTCCTACCTTCATCTGACCTTCCTTCCTTTTCTTCCTTCCCTCCCTCCTTCCTTCTATCTGTACTTCCTTCCTTCCTCCCTATCTTTCCTTCCTTCCTATCTTTCTTTGCTTCCTTCCTTCCTTCCATCTGTCCTTCTCTTCCTCCCTTCTTCCCTTCTTTCCTTCTCTTCCCTTCCTTCCTTCCTTCCTTCCTTCCTACCTTCTTCCCTTCCTTCCTTCTCTTCCCTTCCTTCCTTCCTTCCTTCCTTCCTACCATCTGTCCTTCCTTCCTTCCTTCCTTCCTGTATGTGACCCTTTAATGAATCTCAGTTTAAACCTTCCAGATTTAGTGAATCATAGAAATCAAAAGTGTCTCTGAGGAGAAACAAGTTGTTCGACATATTTAATAGAAACATTTTCATGTACAACAAACATTTAAAACTTTTATTTTACTTCATTTTTAAAAATATATTAATTAAAATCAGTCTTGTTTAAAGTGCTGAAATCGTCCTCTTGGGGTTTCTTTTTTAATGTCTTTACTGTTGAAGACTTAAATAATCCAGAAGTTACATTAAAATAATAAATATGTAGTTCGTGATTTGTCCGTCAGACGGCGGCCGGGATGAAAAGTCCGTGAAGGTCCAAGTGAACGCTGGCGGGAATCTCAGCGCGGGCGATCTCCTCGAAGGTTTTGGCGTCGAGGACGAGCAAAAACGGAGAGATTTTGGGATCCGGAGAGATGACGGACGACAAGATCACACCTGCAGAGAAAGAGAGAGAAGAAGAAGAAGAAGTGATGAAATGACTGTATAGAAGAAACAGACGTAACATCCGTGACGTCACCCATTGGTTTGTGGACTGCTGCTCGGAAGCCAATAGTTTCTAATCTAGGCAGCGCCATCTTGAAAATTTCAGGTGCATGCTGGGAAAAATAAAAACACGGATTCCATGGGATCCATGGGGGAGCCATGGGGCGGAGCGGGGAGGTTGCTATGGTTACGAGGGCTGGATCTCAAGGACATTGGTTCAATCAACCTGTCAATCAGGACGTAGCCACGCCCTAATGCATACCCTGCTTTATCGTCACATATAAAATCAGGGAGGCCAAAATGTCCCAAATGAACATCATACTGCATTGAAGAAGGCTTTAAACTAGCGATTGAGACCATAAACACATTTTGAAAACGTTTACTGAGGTTAGAAATCAAGTGAGAAGTTGGTGAATTCTCCATTGACTTGTATAGAGACGGTCGCCCCCTGGTGGCCTTTTGATAGAATGCAGCTCTAAGTTACTTCCTGGTTGGCCTCATTTCAGAGGACCAGAACTCCCCGCCTGGCAGCGTCACACCGAAGTTTGTTTCTATTTTTGGAAGAAGAAGAAGAAGAAGAAGAAGAAGAAACTCACCGTCATCTTCCTCCTTGGCGCCCGGCGACGCCACGAACACCGGCTCTGAAGGGAAACAGTTCTCCTTCTGCCACAACGAGTGTTTCCTGGTGACGACGTCGAATTTGGCGATCTGTTGGATGGAAGAAGGAAACAGGAAGTCAGGATGCGATTACGTGATTTAGGTTTTTAAAAAGTAAGAGCAGAAATGGATAGAGGGAAGAAAGGATGGACAGATGGAGCGAAGGAAGGAAGGAAGGACAGAAGGAAGGATGAAAGGGAGGAAGGACAGATGAAGGGAAGGAAGGAAGGAAAAGAAGGAAGGAAGGACAGATAGAAGGAATAGAAGGAAGGACAGATGGAGGGAAGGAAGGGAGGAAAGAGTGAAGGAAGGAAGGATGGACTGATGAAAGGAAGGAAGGACAGATGGAGGGAAGGAAGGACAGATGGAAGGAAAGGAGGAAGGAAAGACGGATGGAAGGGAGGAAGGAAAAGAAGGAATGGAGGAAGGAAGGACAGATGGTAAGAAGGATGGAAAGATGAAAGGGAGGAAGGGACAGATGAAGGGAAGGAAAAGAATTCAGACAGGAAGGAAAGTGGGCCTGATTGGACTCCTTGGCGGCCCTGTTCTGGCCCACGAGCCTCATGTTTAACCCCTCCTGCTTTAGATAATGATGATGTTATTGTTACCTGGTTGGGATTAGGCGTTACCTGGTTGGGATTAGGTGTTACCTGGTTGGGATTAGGCGTGACCTGGTTGGGATTAGGCGTGACCTGGTTGGTTTAAAGGCGTTACCTGGTTGGGTTTAAAGGCGTTACCTGGTTGGGATTAGAGGCGTTACCTGGTTGGGATTAGGCGTGACCTGGTTGGGATTAGGCGTGACCTGGTTGGTTTAAAGGCGTTACCTGGTTGGGTTTAAAGGCGTTACCTGGTTGGGATTAGAGGCGTTACCTGGTTGGGATTAGGCGTGACCTGGTTGGGATTAGGCGTGACCTGGTTGGGATTAGAGGCGTTACCTGGTTGGGATTAGGCGTGACCTGGTTGGTTTAAAGGCGTTACCTGGTTGGGTTTAAAGGCGTTACCTGGTTGGGATTAGAGGCGTTACCTGGTTGGGATTAGGCGTGACCTGGTTGGGATTAGGCGTGACCTGGTTGGTTTAAAGGCGTTACCTGGTTGGGATTAGGCGTTACCTGGTTGGTTTAGAGGTGTTACCTGGTTGGGATTAGGCGTTACCTGGTTGGGTTTAAAGGCGTTACCTGGTTGGGTTTAAAGGTGTTACCTGGTTGGGATTAGGCGTGACCTGGTTGGGATTAGAGGCGTTACCTGGTTGGGATTAGGCGTGACCTGGTTGGTTTAAAGGCGTTACCTGGTTGGGTTTAAAGGCGTTACCTGGTTGGGATTAGAGGCGTGACCTGGTTGGGATTAGGCGTGACCTGGTTGGGATTAGGCGTGACCTGGTTGGTTTAAAGGCGTTACCTGGTTGGGATTAGGCGTTACCTGGTTGGTTTAGAGGTGTTACCTGGTTGGGATTAGGCGTTACCTGGTTGGTTTAAAGGCGTTACCTGGTTGGGATTAGGCGTTACCTGGTTGGTTTAGAGGTGTTACCTGGTTGGGATTAGGTGTTACCTGGTTAGGTTTAAAGGCGTTACCTGGTTGGGATTAGGCGTTACCTGGTTAGGTTTAAAGGCGTTACCTGGTTGGGATTAGGCGTTACCTGGTTGGTTTAGAGGTGTTACCTGGTTGGGATTAGGCGTTACCTGGTTGGGATTAGGCGTTACCTGGTTGGTTTAGAGGTGTTACCTGGTTGGGATTAGGCGTTACCTGGTTGGGATTAGGTGTTACCTGGTTGGGATTAGGCGTGACCTGGTTGGGATTAGGCGTTACCTGGTTGGGATTAGGCGTGAAGTCCACTCTGGAGCCGTAGACGTAGCGGTACTTCTTAGCGTTGAACTTGTAGTTGATGCCTGGAAGCTCCAAACCTGAAGAAGGAAAGTATTTAATCATTAATCAGTCTTAACCCTCCTGTTGTCCTCGAGGCAAGGAAGGAAGGGAGGGAGGGAGGTAGGTAGAAGGAAGGAAGGAAGGAGGGAGGAAGGTAGGAAGAAGGAAGGAAGAGAGGGAGGGAGGACGGTCGAAAGAAGGAAGGAAAGGAGGGAGGGAGGAAGGATGGAGGAAAGAAGGAAGGAAAGGAGGGAGGGAGGTAGTTAGGAAGAAGGAAGGAAAGGAGGGAGGAAGGACGGACGAAAGAAGGAAGGAAAGGAGGTAGGGAGGAAGGAAAGGAGGGAGGGAGGGAGGGAGGGAGAAGGAAGGAAAGGAGGGAGGGAGGGAGGGAGGTAGGTAGAAGGAAGGAAGGAGGACGGAAAGGAGGGAGGGAGGTAGACGGAAGGAAGGAGGACGGAAAGGAGGGAAGAAGGAAGGAAAGGAGGGAGGGAGGGAAGGAGGGAGAAGGAAGGAAAGGAGGGAGGGAGGTAGGTAGACGGAAGGAAGGAGGAAGGAAAGGAGGGAGGGAGGAAGGTAGGAAAAAAGAAGGAAAGGAGGGAAGAAGGAAGGAAGAGAGGGAGGAAGGACGGAGGAAAGAAGGAAGGAAAGGAAGGAAGGAGGAAGAAGGAAGGAAGGAAGGTCTCGTACCTTCGAACAGAGAGTCTGGTTTGCAGTAAACCGATCCGTCTTCCTGCATCATCGCCGTCGCCGTCGTGTCCGTCAGCGTCACCAGGTTACTTCCTCTCGGAGAGTCCTGGAGAACAACGTACGTTAGCGCTAACTGTTAGCTATTTCGTACGCTTCGGTGAGACTCTACGCACGAACTGTTTCCTTCCTCCTGTCTTTCTTTCCTTCCTTCCTTCTCTTCCCTCCTTCCTTCCCCCTGTTTTTCCTTCCTTCCTTCCTTCTCTTCCCTCCTTTCCCTCCTTCCTTCCTTCTTTCCTTCCCTTCTTCTCTTCCCTCCCTCCTTCCTTCCTTCCTTCCTTCCTTCCTTCTGTCTTTCCTTCCTTCCTTCTTTTCCCTCCTTCCTTCCCCGTTTTTCCTTCCTTCCTTCCTTCCTTCTCTTCCCTCCTTCCTTCCTTCTCTTCCCTCCTTTCCCTCCTTCCTTCCTTCCTTCTCTTCCTTCCTTCATTCCTTCCTTCCTTCCTTCCCTCCTTCTCTTCCCTCCCTCCTTCCTTCCTTCCTTCCTTCCTTTCTTAGCTTCCTTAGTTATTTCGTGTGTTTCGGTGAGACTCGTACCTTGTTTCCTTCTATCCTTCTCTTCCCCCCTTCCTTCCTTCCCTCCTTCCTTCCTCCCTTCCGTCCTTCCTTCCATCCTTAGTTAGCTATTTCCTACGTTTCCGTGAGACTACCTTATTGACGTTGAGCGGAAGCACGAACCGCTGGACGACCGGTGGCGAGAAGCTGCTGGTGGCCTCGGTGAAGTCGTCTCCGGACTTCCTCAGGTTGCGTAGGTAGAACATGTCGTACAGGTTGCTGTCTTTGTACGTGATCATGTCGAACACAACGTGGCCGTCGTCCTCGTAGGCGTTCACGTGGTGGAAGACGACCAACGCGTCGCCGTAGTAACGCGTGGAAACCGCCTTCCCCGTCTTCCTGTTGACGACGTGGAACAAAGTCTGAGAAAGGAAAAGAGAGAATCCTGTTAATGAGGAAAGGAGGGGAAGGAAGGTAGGAAGGAAAGACTGAAGGACAGATGGAGGGAAGAAATGAAGAAAATAGGGGAGAGAGGAAGTGACAAAGGAAGGAAGGATGGACAGATGGAAGGAAGGAAGGGGGGAAGGAAGAGAAGAAAAGAAGGAAGGAGGGACGGGCAGATGGAGGGAAAGAAGAAACAGGGAAGGAAAGAAGGGAGGAAGGACAGATGGAAGGAAGAGAAGGAAGGAAGGGCAGATGGAAGGAAGGAATGAAGGACAGATGGAGGGAAGGGAGGAAGTGAAGAAGGATAGAAGGAAGGAAGGAAGGAAGGATGGACAGATGGAAGGAAGGAAGAAAGGGGGAAGGAAGGAAGGACAGATGGAAGGAAGGAAGAGTAGGAAAGAAAGGAGGGATGGACAGATGGAGGGAAGGAAGGACAGAAAGATGGAAGGGGGGAAGGAAGGAAGGACAGATGGAAGGAAGAGAAGGAAGGAAGGACAGATGGAAGGAGGGAAGGAAGAAAAGACAGATGGAAGGAAGGAAGAGAAAGAAGAAAGGACAGATGGAGGGAAGGAAGGGAGGAAGAGAAGGAGAGAAGGAAAGAAGGAAGGAGGGACGGACAGATGGAGGAAAGGAAAGAAGGAAGGAAGGACAGATGGGGGAAGGAAAGAAGGAAGGACAGATGGAGTGAAGAAATAATCGTAATAATAATTATCGTGAATAGTTTAGCTAGCAGTCCGATCTTTCCTCCGTCAGCGTGAGTTCTTCATTAGTTTAATCGTAATAATTATCGTGAATAGTTTAGCTCGCAGTCCGATCTTTCCTCTGTCAGAGTGAGTTCTTCGTTAGTTTAATCGTAATAATTATCGTGAATAGTTTAGCTAGCAGTCCGATCTTTCCTCCGTCAGAGTGAGTTCTTTAGTTTAATCGTAATAATTATTGTGAATAGTTTAGCTAGCAGTCCGATCTTTCCTCCGTCAGCGTGAGTTCTTTAGTTTAATCGTAATAATTATCGTGAATAGTTTAGCTAGCAGTCCGATCTTTCCTCCGTCAGCGTGAGTTCTTTAGTTTAATCGTAATAATTATCGTGAATATTTTAGCTAGCAGTCCGATCTTTCCTCCGTCAGAGTGAGTTCTTTAGTTTAATCGTAATAATTATCGTTAATAGTTTAGCTAGCAGTCCGATCTTTCCTCCGTCAGAGTGAGTTCTTTAGTTTAATCGTAATAATTATCGTGAATAGTTTAGCTAGCAGTCCGATCTTTCCTCCGTCAGCGTGAGTTCAATCTCTTACGATGTCGTCCTTGTCCAGCTTGAGGCAGCTCCCCCAGCTGACTCCTCTGAAGTAGGCGGTGGCCAGTTTGACGATGTCGAGTTTGAACGGCTGCTCCACGAACACGACGTAGTTCTCCGTCATGCCGAAGCTGTGGAAGTAGCTCGGGAACAACGTGGAGCGGAACGGAATCGAACAGATCTGCTGCACGTTGCTCAGCGCCGGCTTCTTCTTCTTCTCCTTATCTGAAACACACGGTTAGGACTGGGTTAACGTTAGACCAGGGGGGGCAAACATGAGGCCCGGGGGCCAGAACCGGGCCGCCGAGGGAGCCAATCCGGCCCACTTTCCCTTTCTTTCTTTCTTTTTTCCTTCTTTCCTTCCTTCCTTCCTTCCTTCCTCCCTCCCTTTCTTCCTTCCTTCCTCCCTCCCTTCCTTCCTTCCTTCCTCCCTCCCTTTCTTCCTTTCTTTTTTCCTTCCTTCCTTCCTCCCTCCCTCCCCCTCCCTTCCTTCCTTCCTTCTGTCCTTCCTTCTATCTGTCCTTTTCCTTCCTTCCTTTCTCCCTCCATTTCTTCCTTCCTTACATCTGTCCTTCCTCCCTTTCTTTCCTTCTGTTCTTCTTTCCTTCCATCTGTCCTTCCTTCCTTCCTTCCTCTCTCCCTCCCTTTCTTCCTTCCTTCCATTTGTCCTTCCTTCCTTCCTTCCATTTGTCCTTTTTTCCTTCCTTCCATTTGTCCTTCCTCCCTTCCTTCCATCTGTCCTTCCTTCCTTCCATCTGTCCTTCTTTCTGTCCTTCCTCCCTTTCTTTCTTTTTCCCTTCTTTCCTTCCTTTGTTCCTTCCTGTCCTTCCATCTGTCTTTCCTCCCTTTCATTCTTTCTTTTTCTTTCTTTTCCTTCCTGCCTTCCTCCCTTCCTTTCTTCCTTCATTCCTTCCTTCCAGCTGTTCTTTCTTTCTTTCTTTTTTCCTTCTTTCCTTCCTTTGTTCCTTCCTTTCTTCTTTTTTTCCTTCCTTCCATCTGTCCTTCCTCCCTTTCATTGTTTCTTTTCCTTCGTTCCTTCCATCTGTCCTTCCTTCGTCCCCTTCTTCCTTCCTTCCATCTGTCCTTCCTTCCTTCCTCTCTCCCTCCCTTTCTTCCTTCCTTCCATTTGTCCTTCCTTCCTTCCTTCCATTTGTCCTTTTTTCCTTCCTTCCATTTGTCCTTCCTTCCTTCCTTCCATCTGTCCTTCCTTCCTTCCATCTGTCCTTCCTTCCTTCCATCTGTCCTTCTTTCTGTCCTTCCTCCCTTTCTTTCTTTTTCCCTTCTTTCCTTCCTTTGTTCCTTCCTGTCCTTCCATCTGTCCTTCCTCCCTTTCATTCTTTCTTTTTCTCTTTTCCTTCCTGCCTTCCTCCCTTCCTTTCTTCCTTCATTCCTTCCTTCCAGCTGTTCTTTCTTTCTTTCTTTTTTCCTTCTTTCCTTCCTTTGTTCCTTCCTTTCTTCTTTTTTTCCTTCCTTCCAGCTGTCCTTCCTCCCTTTCATTCTTTCTTTCTTTCTTTCTTAACCCTGTATGTGGCCCTTGAATGAAAATGAGTTTGACTCTTCTGCTTTAGACGATGAAACTAATCTTAAACTTTGGACTTTTAGTGTTTGAAGTTATGTAATAAACCGGAGCAGCTGCAAGATTCACACTGAATGAGACTTTATTTACTCTTTAAACAAATATGTAAGCGATAAAAAGGAGAACTCATTTACAGCTGGAGCTCTGTTGGGTTTTTATTATCGCTCTTTTTTTTTTCCTCTTTAAAAAGTTTTTGTTTTCATAAATGCAGATTTGCTGTTTTTCTTGTTATTACTTTATTCTGACCTGTAAAAAAGAAAAGCAGGTTTCCAGTTTATAGTTTAAACTCAATGAACTGAGACATCGGTCTGATTACAGCGTCGTAAATCTTCACTCGCTGCTCGAATTTGATAAAAACTTCTCCAGCTGAGAGAGAATTAAGCAACTTTACTGTGAGAAAGATGTAACTTCAGTAAATCATTGACAGCTTCACCGTCAGCTGAGAGTTTGAAGGGTTAGGACTGTACCTGAGCCGTCAGCCGGGACTTTGAAGATGACGTATTTGGGCAAACCGAAGCTCATGAGCGCGGTTCCCATGTTGTACGTGTTTCCCTCGTCGTCGTAGTGAGGATGAGCCGTCGCCAAGTTCAGAGCGATGTGGCTCCGATAGTTCACCTGGAAGTTAAACATGAGGATTATATAAAGAGCTGAGTCGTGTTCTGGGTTCATTACGACGGAGTGCTAGGGCCGTGCTAAGAGGAAGATAGATAAATAAATAAAGAGTCATAATGTTAGGAGAATAAAGTCGTAATATTACGACTTTATTCTCCTAACATTATGACTTTATTCTTGTAATATTACGACTTTATTCTCGTAATGTTGCGTCTTTATTCTCGTTACGTTACGTCTTTATTCTCGTAATGTTACGACTTTATTCTCGTAATGTTACAACTTTATTCTTGTAATGTTACGACTTTACTCTCGTAATGTTACGACTTTATACTCGTAATGTTACGACTTTACTCTCGTAACGTTACGACTTTATTCTCGTAACGTTACGACTTTATACTCGTAACGTTACGACTTTATTCTCGTAATGTTACGACTTTATTCTGGTAATGTTATGACTTTATACTCGTAACGTTACGACTTTATACTCGTAACGTTACGACTTTATACTCGTAACGTTACGACTTTATTCTGGTAATGTTGCGACTTTATTCTCGTAATGTTACGACTTTATTCTCGTAATGTTACGACTTTATACTCGTAATGTTACGACTTTATTCTCGTAACGTTACGACTTTATTCTCGTAACGTTACGACTTTATTCTCGTAACGTTACGACTTTATTCTCGTAACGTTACGACTTTATTCTGGTAATGTTGCGTCTTTATTCTCGTTACGTTACGACTTTATTCTCGTAACGTTGCGTCTTTATTCTGGTAATGTTGCGTCTTTATTCTCGTTACGTTACGACTTTATTCTCGTAATGTTACGACTTTATTCTCGTAATGTTACGACTTTATTCTGGTAATGTTGCGTCTTTATTCTCGTTACGTTACGACTTTATTCTCGTAACGTTACGACTTTATTCTCGTAATTTACCCGCCAAATAAATGTTTTTTCTCTTAGTCTGGCCCTAATGCTGGTCGTAGTTGATGGGTGGTTACCTTGGCGACGGTTTCCAGGGTGTCCGGGTCGACCTGGTTGATGTAGTTGATCTCGGAGGAGGCGTAGTAATCCCGACCGTAGCGGATGATGTTGATCAAGTTGTTGTCGGTGAAGTCGGGGATAACGTTGCAGAGATGAGAGAACGTTCTGGTGAGAAGAGAGAGAGAAGAACAGTAACAACCTTCCTTCCTTTCTTCCTCTCCTCCCTTCCTTCTCTTCCTTCCTTCTTTCCTTCCTTCCTTCCTTCCTTCCTTCTGTCCTTTCTTCCATCTGTCCTTTCTTTCTTCCTTCCTTCCTTCCATCCTTCCTTCTCTTCCTTCCTTCCTTCATCTGTCCTTTCTTTCTTCCTTCATCTGTCCTTTCTTCCTTCCTTCTCTTCCTTATAGATGGAATCTTTCCTTCCTTCCTTCCTTCCTTCCTTCCATCTTTCCTTCCTTCCTTCCTTCCTTATAGGTTTTGATTATGGCTGGGCAATATATTGATATTCTCCATTGACTTGTATAGAGACGATCGCCCCCTGGTGGCCTTTTGATAGAATGCAGCTCTAAGTTACTTCCTGGTTGGACTCATTTCAGAGGACCAGAGCTCCCCGCCTGGTTAATTCTTGATTTTGGAACCAGCAGTTTGGTCCCTTTAGTTGCTCTTCTGGAGCTTTCAGTCAGCTAACGACTAGTTTGAGTGTTTTCGTCAATATTTTAGGATTGTTGGGTCCATAAAATGAAGCAGATCTCTACGTGACTCTTGGAGGACTCTACCTGGAGAAGATGTTCTTGCAGGGGTCGGGGTAGATCATCGTTCCAAACTCGGAGACGACGATCCGATCGGCTGCGATGTTTTTCTTGTACGTGTCGCTCTTCAGGAACTTACTTCTGTAAAACACCTCGCCTGAAAAGACACCATCAGAGATCAGATCTGTCACGTTCATCGAGTCCTCGGGTCACCCTCGGGAGACGTTCGACTCACCGTCGCTGAAGGTGAAGCTGTGGATGAGTGACATGCCATCGAACCAGTGGTTGTACTCGCTGCTTCCTACGGAGAACAGAGCCGGTCCGTTCCTCAGCAGCGTTCCCTGCAGCCAGGCCGGGAGCGAGCCTGCAGCAGAGGTCAGAGGTCAAAGGTCAATTACAACCACACAACGTCCCAAAAAATATGAATATTTGGAGGTGATGAAGGGAGGAGGGAGGGAAGGAAGGAAATGAGGGAGGAAGGAAATGAAGGAGGGGGAAGGGAAGAAGGAAGGAAACCTTCCCTCCTCCCTCCTTTCTACCATCCTCCTTTCCTTCCGCCCTTGTTTCCTTCCTTCCCTCCTCCCTCCTTTCCTTCCTTCCTCTCATTTCCTTCCTTTCTTCCCTCCTCCCTTGTATAATAATCAGATGTTTTCTCACCTTTTATTTGAGCTTTTACCGGCTCCGGTGTTTCCTTCCCATTTGTGGTGTAAACTTCCATATTTCTGGTTTACTTCCTGTTTCTTCCTCGCCCGGTTGACTCAAATATAGCCTCCAACGCTCTGATATAGCCTCTGTCTCTCCAATATAGCCTCAGTCTCTCTTAAATAGCCTTGGCCGCTCTGATATAGCCTCCGTAGCTCTTAAATAGCTTCCAACGCTCTTATATAGCCTCCGTCTCTCTACGTAAGCCTGTAAACTGTGCTGATTACATAACAGCACCGATGTGGACTTCACTCTGTGTGTCAGCGTCGTGTGTTAACCTCTGACCTCCTTTGGAAACACAAAGTGTCACAGCTCAGCTTCACTACGTCGGAGCCTTTAATGATAAATATATGAAATACATTTATATATATATGATTAATCAAGTGTTATATAGAGAGTTAAACGTCTTAATATGAGTTTTTTTTTATTGGCGTTTCTATGACAACGCTGCCGTTATCAGTCGACACACATAACAACCTTTAATCTAAATTGATATATTATCTGCTCGTGCTTTTATTTTGAAGTTTGGAAGTGCTGCTGGGTGAATCCTTGACCTGGAGAGATAATCAGAGATATTCTCCAACTGCTCAGATATCAGAGAGAGAGTCAAATGATCTTCAGTCTGTTTACTTTAACTGGATAACGTTTTAAAAAAGGAAGATTTTATAAATATAATAACTTATAAATCAGGGTTATGTGTCAGTTCTCGATACCTTTAAGTATTAATAAAACTTCTCCAGTCTGCATTCGATCCTTTTTTTCTGCAGAACTAGAAAAAAAATTGACTTTTTTACTGCAGTTAAATAAAATAGAAACACAGGTTTAAAATCCCTCCCTTCCACCCTCCCTCCCTTCCTTCCTTCTTCCTCCCTTCCTTTCCTTCCTTCTGTACTTCCTTCCTTCTTTCCTCCCTTCTTCCCTTCCCTCCTTCCTCCCTCCTTTCCTTCCTTTCTTCTGTCCTTCCTCCCTCCCTCCCTCCCTCCTTCTCTCTGTCCTCCCTTCTCTCTGTCCTCCCTTCCTTCTTTCCTTCCTCCATCCTGCTTTCTTCCTTCCTTCTGTCCTTCCTTCCTTCCTTCCATCTGTGCTTCCTCTCTCCTTCTCTCTTTCTTTCCTTCTTCTCCCTTTCTTCCTTCCTTCTGTCCTTCCTCCCCCCTACCTTCTTCTCTTTCTTCTTCTCTCCTTCTTTCCTCCCTCCCTCCTACCTTCTTTCCTTCCTTACTTCTTTCCTCCGTTGTTCGTTTGTTCGTTCCTTCTTTCCTATGTCCTTCTTTCCTTCCTTCCTCCCTCCCTCCTACCTTCTTTCCTCCCTCCCTCCCTCCTACCTTCCTTCCTTACATACTTCTTTCCTCCATCCTTCCTTCCTACCTTCTTTATTTCCTCCCTTCCTTCCTTCCGTCCTCCATCCTCCTTTCTTCCTTCTGTCGTTCCTTCCTTCCTCCCTCCCTGCCTTCTTTCCTTTACTCCCTTCCTCCCTTCCTTCCTTGACTCGAACACAACAGGAGGGTTAATCTACTGGTATCTCTAAAACTTAATGAAATATGTAATTATAAAAAAATAAAATGTAAAATATATATATAAAATTATATTTGGCTCGTAGAGAACAACAGGAAACAGGAAAGACAAATAAATGACAATAAGTGAAAATCTGCTTCCTTGTTTCCATAAAAGGTTAAAAACAGAGTTAATAAGAACCAAGCAGTTTATTTAAAGATGTTTTCTATCTGAGCGTTACATCACTGGCTGAGCGTCTGCAGACCTTCAGACCCGCCGGCCGTATCTCTCCTTGTGTAATTGGTTAAATCAGTTTATGAGTTTATGAGCAGCTTTTATCAGAGTTCAGGCCGACGCTGCTGCAGCTGCACGTAGAGACACGACACGCTGCTGCAGCTGCACGTAGAGACACGACACGCTGCTGCAGCTGCACGTAGAGACACGACACGCTGCTGCAGCTGCACGTAGAGACACGACACGCTGCTGCAGCTGCACGTAGAGACACGCTGCTGCAGCTGCACGTAGAGACACGACACGCTGCTGCAGCTGCACGTAGAGACACGCTGACGCTGCTGCAGCTGCACGTAGAGACACGCTGACGCTGCTGCAGCTGCACGTAGAGACACGCTGACGCTGCTGCAGCTGCACGTAGAGACACGACACGCTGCTGCAGCTGCACGTAGAGACACGCTGACGCTGCTGCAGCTGCACGTAGAGACACGACACGCTGCTGCAGCTGCACGTAGAGACACGACACGCTGCTGCAGCTGCACGTAGAGACACGCTGACGCTGCTGCAGCTGCACGTAGAGACACGCTGCTGCAGCTGAACGTAGAGACACGACACGCTGCTGCAGCTGAACGTAGAGACACGACACGCTGCTGCAGCTGCACGTAGAGACACGCTGACGCTGCTGCAGCTGCACGTAGAGACACGCTGCTGCAGCTGAACGTAGAGACACGACACGCTGCTGCAGCTGCACGTAGAGACACGCTGACGCTGCTGCAGCTGCACGTAGAGACACGCTGACGCTGCTGCAGCTGCACGTAGAGACACGACACGCTGCTGCAGCTGCACGTAGAGACACGACACACTGACACTGCTGACAGAGACGTTACATTTAGTTTATTACATATGAAAAAACCCCAATTATAGTAGAATACATCCTTCCTCCTTTCCTTCCTTCCTCCCTTCCCTCCTTCCTTCCTTCCTTCCTTCCTCCCTTCCCTCCTTCAGGCCGACGCTGCTGCAGCTGCACGTAGAGACACGCTGAGGCCTGCTGACATTAACGAATAAACAGTTGACTGAATGCTCCTGAAAATGTCAAATGGTGTAACCACATAATTGTATTCCATTAGCTTTATTTAATATAAAAGTTATAATGTAAGATCATGCCAAACTAGTTGATATGGTGTTAGGAAGGAAGGAAGGAAGGAAGGAAGGAAGGAAGGAAGGAAGGAAGGATGTAAGATCATGCCAAACTAGTTGATATGGTGTTAGGAAGGAAGGAAGGAAGGAAGGAAGGAAGGAAGGAAGGAAGGAAGGAAGGATGTAAGATCATGCCAAACTAGTTGATATGGTGTTAGGAAGGAAGGAAGGAAGGAAGGAAGGATGTAAGATCATGCCAAACTAGTTGATATGTATATTTATGGTTACACCACTTAGACATTTTTTGCCATAATCCTCTAATATATTCTCCTTTCCTTCCTTCCTCCTTCCTCCCTCCCATCCTTCCTCCTTCCCTCCCTCCCTTCCCTCCTTCTTCCCTCCCTCCTTTCCTTTCTTCTTCTTCCTTGACTCGAGGACAACAGGAGGGTTAAAGAAATACGTAGAGACACGCTGACGCCTGCTGACAGACGTTACATTTAGTTTAGTAATAATAATTGAATAAATCCTTCCTCCTTTCCTTCCTTCCTCCCTCCCTTGCATCCTTCCTCCTTTACTTCCTTCCTGCCTCCCTCCCTCCTTTCCTTCCTCCCTCCCTTCCCTCCTTCCTTCCTTCCTTCCCTCCTTCCTTCCTCCCTCCCTCCTTTCATTCCTTCTTAATTGTGAGTCAGATGTCCTTCTTTCCTTCCTTCCTCCCTCCCTCCCTCCCTCCCTTCATTCCTTCTGTCATTCCTTCCTTCCTTCTGTCCTCCCTCCCTCCCTTCCTTCCTTTATTCCTTCCTCCCTCCCTCCCTCCCTTCATTCCTTCTGTCCTCCCTTCCTTCCTTCCTCCCTCCCTCTCTCCCTCCCTCCCTCCCTTCATTCCTTCCTTCCTTCTGTCCTCCCTCCCTCCCTTCCTTCCTTCCTTTATTCCTTCCTCCCTCCCTCCCTCCCTCTCTCCCTCCCTTCATTCCTTCTGTCATTCCTTCCTTCCTTCTGTCCTCCCTCCCTCCCTTCCTTTATTCCTTCCTCCCTCCCTCCCTCCCTCCCTTCATTCCTTCTGTCCTCCCTCCCTCCCTTCCTTCCTCCCTCCCTCCCTCTCTCCCTGCCTCCCTCCCTTCATTCCTTCTGTCATTCCTTCCTTCCTTCCTTCCTTCCTTCTGTCCTCCCTCCCTCCCTTCCTTCCTTCCTTTATTCCTTCCTCCCTCCCTCCCTCCCTCCCTCCCTTCATTCCTTCTGTCCTCCCTCCCTTCCTTTATTCCTTCCTCCCTCCCTCCCTCCCTTCTGTCCTCCCTCCCTCTCTCCCTCTCTCCCTCCCTCCCTCCCTTCATTCCTTCTGTCATTCCTTCCTTCCTTCCTTCCTTCTGTCCTCCCTCCCTCCCTTCCTTCCTTCCTTTATTCCTTCCTCCCTCCCTCCCTCTCTCCCTCCCTCCCTCCCTTCCTTCCTTCTGTCCTCCCTCCCTCCCTTCCTTCCTTCCTTCCTTTATTCCTTCCTCCCTCCCTCCCTCCCTCCCTTCCTTCCTCCCTCCCTTCCTTCCTCCCTCCCTCCCTCCCTCCCTCCCTCCCTCCCTCCCTTCATTCCTTCTGTCCTCCCTCCCTCCCTCCCTCCCTCCCTTCCTCCCTCCCTGCCTTCCTCCCTCCCTTCCTTCAGGCCGACGCTGCTGCAGCTGCACGTAGAGACACACTGAGGCCTGCTGACGTTAGAATAAACCGTTAAAATCTAAGATCAGAACAAACTAGCTGATGATTTACTGTTTTTAAGCAAAGTTTAAAGTTTTTATGGTTACACCACTTAGACATTTTTACCATAATCCCCATAATATATTCTCCTTCCTTCCAAATTACATTTAGTTTATTGCATATGTGAATAAATCACAGATATAAATATCTATGATTTATTTTTATTTTTACCTTCCTGTCGTCCTCCCGTCTGTTTTTACTGTTCCTTCTTTCCTCCCTCCCTTCCCTCCTTCCTCCCTTTCTCTCCCCCTTTCCCTCCTCCTTCCTCCTTTCCTTCCTTGCACCCTTCCTTTCCTTCCTTCTTCCTCCCTCTCTTCCTTCCTTCCTCCCTCCCTTGCATCCTTCCTTCTTTACTTCCTTCCTTCCTCCCTCCCTCCTTTTCTTCCTTCTTCCTCCCTCCCTCCCTTGCTCCCTCCATTGCATCCTTCCTCCCTCCCTCCCTCCTTTCCTTTCTCCCTTCCATCCTTCCTCCTTTCCTTCCTTCCTCCCTCCCTTGCATCCTTCCTTCTTTACTTCCTTCCTTCCTCCCTCCCTCCTTTTCTTCCTTCTTCCTCCCTCCCTCCCTTGCTCCCTCCATTGCATCCTTCCTCCCTCCCTCCCTCCTTTCCTTTCTCCCTTCCATCCTTCCTCCTTTCCTTCCTTCCTCCCTCCATCCTTTCCTCCCTCCTTCCCTCCCCTCCTTCCTTTTACAGTAAATAAAAGCTGCTAATAAATGTGTATAATTTAGAGGTAAAGTATTAAAGTGAGAGACTGTTCCTGTTCCTGTGTCTGCTGGTTTTGGCTGAACAGCGCCCCTCAGTGGACAGAAGCAGGAACTGCACCTCAGTTCATTTTGACCCATTTTAATATATATGCACATTTTAACCAGATTCTTCCTGATAAATAAATAAAATAAAATAAATCAGTTTTTCATAGTTACACATTTCTGTTTTATACAAATCCCTCCATTCGTTCCTTCCTCCCTCCCTTGCATCCTTCCTCCTTTCCTTCCTTCCTCCCTTCCCTCCTTCTTCCCTCCCTACTTTCCTTCCTTTTTCTTCCCTCCCTCCTTTCCTTCCTCCCTCCCTTGCATCCTTCCTCCTTTCCTTCCTTCCCTCCCTCCCTCCCTTGCATCGTTACTCCTTCCTTCCTCCCTTCCCTCCTCCTTTCCCTCCTCCTTTCCTCCTCCCTCGCGTCCTTCCTTATTCCCTCCTTTCCTTCCTTACTCCCTTCCCTCCTTCCTCCCTCCCTTCCTTTCATCCTTCCTCCCTCCTTTCCTTCCTTCTTCTTCCTCCCTTGCATCCTTCCTCCTTTCCTTCCTCCCTCCCTTTCCTCCCTTCCTTATTCCTCCCTTCCATCCTTCCTCCCTTCTTTCCTTCCTTCTTCCTCCCTTCCCTCCTTTCCTTCCTTCTTCCTCCCTTCCTTCCTTTCTCCCTCCCTCCCTTCCCTCCTTCCTCCCTCCCTCTCTTCCTTCCTCCCTCCCTCCCTCACATCCTTCCTTCCTTCTTCCTCCCTCCCTTGCATCCTCCCTCCTTGCCTTCCTCCCTCCCGCCTTTCCTTCCTTCCTTCCTTCCTTCCTTCCTATATATTCTCTCTAAATGGATTAAAAGCAGAAATTTGATGCTGGATTCACAAAATAAAAGAACGTGTGAAGTTATTCAGACGTTTATTTTTTCACATTTTAACTCTTTTTAAATTTAAACTAAACCAACATGAAGCAGCTTCCTCCCTTCCATCCTCCCTCCCTCCCTCCCTCCCTCCCTCCTTCCTCCCTCCCTTCGTTCCTCCCTCCCTCGCATCCTTCCTCCCTTCCCTCCTTCTTCCTCCCTTGCATCCTCCCTCCTTTCCTTCAGTCCTCCCTTCCTTCTTCCTCCCTCCCTCCCTTCCATCCTTCCTCCCTCCCTTGCATCCTCCCTCCTTTCCTTCCTTCTGTCCTTCCTCCCTGCTTTCCTTCCTTCCCCCATTCCCCTCCCTCCCTCCCTTGCATCCTTCCTTTCCTTCCTCCTCCCTTCCCTCCCTTTCATCCTTCCTCCCTCCCTCCCTTGCATCCTTCCTTCCTCTCTTCCTTTCCTTCCCTCCCTCCTCCCTCCCTTCCTTCTTCCTCCCTTCCATCCTTCCTCCCTCCCTCCTTTCCTTCCTTCCTTCTTCCTCCCTCCCTTCAGTCATCCCTTCCTCCTTTCCTTCCTTCTTTCTTCCTCCATTCCATTCCATCCATCCTTCCTCCCTCCCCTCCTTTCCCTTCCTTCCCTCCCTCCTCCCTCCCTTCCTCCTTTCCTTCTTTCTTCCTCCTTTCCTTCCTTAAAAGCAGAAATTTGATGCTGGATTCACAAAATAAAAGAACGTGTGAAGTTATTCAGACGTTTATTTTTTCACATTTTAACTCTTTTTAAATTTAAACTAAACCAACATGAAGACACAATAAAAACTCTTTGCTCCTTATATAAAATAAACTTGTACAGAGAGTCTTGGATGAAAAATGAAGTTTATTACAAACAACGACAGAGAGCTGTTAGCGGTCAGTTAGCAGCTGTTAGTTTTATACAAATAACACTGTTTGATTGGTTAGTTGAGTTTCGCCGATGGGCAACAAGGCTAGGTCTCAAACAGCACCCTACGCCCTCCGTAGTGCACTATTCAGCACCCTAAACCCTCCGTAGTGCACTATCATCCACCCTACGCCCTCCGTAGTGCACTATCATCCACCCTACGCCCTCCGTAGTGCACTATTCAGCATCCTACGCCCTCCGTAGTGCACTATTCTCCACCCTACGCCCTCCGTAGTGCACTATTCTCCACCCTACGCCCTCCTTAGTGCACTATTCTACACCCTACGCCCTCCGTAGTGCACTATTCAGCACCCTACGCCCTCCGTAGTGCACTATCATCCACCCTACGCCCTCCGTAGTGCACTATTATCCACCCTACGTCCTCCGTAGTGCACTATTATCCACCCTACGCCCTCCTTAGTGCACTATCATCCACCCTACGCCCTCCGTAGTGCACTATCATCCACCCTACGCCCTCCGTAGTGCACTATTCGGCACCCTACGCCCTCCGTAGTGCACTATTCGGCACCCTACGCCCTCCGTAGTGCACTATTCGGCACCCTACGCCCTCCATAATGCACTATCATCCACCCTACGCCCTCCGTAGTGCACTATTCAGCACCCTAAACCCTCCGTAGTGCACTATCCTGCACCCTACGCCCTCCTTAGTGCACTATTCTCCACCCTACACCCTCTGTAGTGCACTATTCAGCACCCTACGCCCTCCGTAGTGCACTATTCGGCACCCTACGCCCTCCGTAGTGCACTATCATCCACCCTACGCCCTCCGTAGTGCACTATTCTGCACCCTACGCCCTCCGTAGTGCACTATTCTGCACCCTACGCCCTCCGTAGTGCACTATTCTGCACCCTACGCCCTCCGTAGTGCATTATTCAGCACCCTACGCCCTCCGTAGTGCACTATCATCCACCCTACGCCCTCCGTAGTGCACTATCATCCACCCTACGCCCTCCGTAGTGCACTATGCTACACCCTACGCCGTCCGTAGTGCACTATTCAGCACCCTACGCCCTCCGTAGTGCACTATCATCCACCCTACGCCCTCCGTAGTGCACTATTCAGCACCCTACGCCCTCCGTAGTGCACTATCATCCACCCTACGCCCTCCGTAGTGCACTATTCTCCACCCTAAACCCTCCGTAGTGCACTATTCAGCACCCTAAACCCTCTGCAGTGCACGACTTTCCACCTTAAATCTTTGTGTGCTATTATCCTCCTTAGACCCTTTATAGTGCACTATTTCCACCTTAAATCCTTTATAGTGCACTACAGTCCACCTTAAACCCTCCGTAGTGCACTATTCAACACCCCTAAACCCTCTGCAGTGCACTTCATACCACGTAGTGCACGACTTTCCACCTTAAACTCTTCATAGTGCACTACAGTCCACCTTAAACCCTCCATAGTGCACTACAGTCCACCTTAAACTCTTCATAGTGCACTACAGTCCACCTTAAACCCTTCATAGTGCACTACAGTCCACCTTAAACCCTCCGTAGTGCACTATTCAACACCCTAAACCCTCTGCAGTGCACTTCATACCACGTAGTGCACGACTTTCCACCTTAAACTCTTCATAGTGCACTACAGTCCACCTTAAACCCTCCATAGTGCACCACAGTCCACCTTAAACCCTCCATAGTGCACCACAGTCCACCTTAAACCCTCCATAGTGCACCACAGTCCACCTTAAACCCTCCATAGTGCACCACAGTCCACCTTAAACTCTTTATAGTGCACTACAGTCCACCTTAAACTCTTCACAGTGCACTTCTTTACCTTTGACCTCGTCCACAGTGCACTACAGTCCACCTTAAACCCTTTATAGTGCACTACAGTCCACCTTAAACCCTTAATAGTGCACCACAGTCCACCTTAAACCCTCCATAGTGCACCACAGTCCACCTTAAACCCTCCATAGTGCACCACAGTCCACCTTAAACCCTTTATAGTGCACTACAGTCCACCTTAAACTCTTCACAGTGCACTTCTTTACCTTTGACCTCGTCCACAGTGCACTACAGTCCACCTTAAATCCAGCCGGTGCACTCCGAGTTCAAAGGTTTGATGTTTTTAATAATATCGGATGTTTTTTGTTATCGTGGGTTTTTTTCGTCCTTCTTTCTGAAAAAAGGGAACAAGCTAGCGTCCGTTTCTAGAGTCACGACTTTCTGCTGCGTTCACGTTTTTTTTTGTGGGATAAATAAAATATTTACGTTTGGACTTGTGAGCATTCAGGACGGGTTGTATAGTTGCATAACGAACGACGCAGACTCTTCGTAATTAAACGTAATTTGGATGGCGACAAACGTTATGTACGATATTTGCCCGACATGACTTGAATGCAGCGTTACATTTAAGTGCGACACACACCGACAACGACGCTTCACATTAGTGTCATTTACTAGCTAGAAATTGTGTTTTTATTTAAAAATCGGCCAGTTTTTTTTTGTTTTTTTTTAGTTTTCTTCTTAATAAATGGACGATATCGTATCCGGAGAACTTTCTACGTACGACACACGTCACAATGCCGTTTCTCTAGTGTGTTATCCTGCAAGATGAGCCAAGTTACTGCTTCTTTAAGTCTGTTTTTAGACATTTAAAGGGTAAATACTAGGGCTGTCAAACGATTAATTTTTTAATCGAGATTAATCGCATATTTCCATAGTTAATCGCGATTAATGGCGTTTTGAATTGCATGTTTAAAATCCTGTTATTTTCCATTTGAAGGCAGTTTTAAGCCCATAATGTAAAGCATTTCTTACCAGAGTGTCTTAACTGGGAATCAATCACGGCTCTGCTGCGACTCCCACACTCCAAAATGGTCCTTTGGTGGAGCTGAGGCTGGCTTGGCTGCACCTGGGTGTTTAGCGTGGAGGTGCTAACTCAAACTCCACGTACTCCGGTGGTAGTTAAACTCCGTTTGACACAGGTTGCATTTTACTTTTGACTTGTCAACTGAAGCGTCTGGAAGTGTTTT
>JAJDFG010001918.1:0-5000 GCA_021039105.1 Scomber colias
AGTAAATATAGGATGTATGTAATTGACAATGACATATAATATATATTAGTAAGAAATGTGTTTATTGCATCATGTGTGTATGTAAGTATGAACTATGTAATTGTAGGACACAGGAATAATTATTATACAGATTATATATATCATATATATGAGGAAGCTGTTATTCTACCAAGCATTGATTTATGAAGTAAGGGTGTTCACTTCTTCCTGCTCCCTTTCTGAGGTGGTGGTTGACGAGCTTGCATTGCGTCAGTTTACTGTGTGATGTGTGAGTTCACAGTTTTCTGTATGACCATTTGTGCTTTCTTTATTTTCATGTTGTTTTTTTCTTTCTCACATTCGCAATAAATCAAAAAAAAATATTGCACGCAGTTAAAAACTTTATCCTCACCAGTTTCAATGTCCTCCTCTCCCTCCTTCCTTCCTTCCTTCCTTCCTTTCCTTCCTTCCCTCCCTCCTTCTTTCCTTCCTTTCCTCCCTCCTTTTCTCTTTCTTTCTTCTGTCCTTCTTTCCTTCCTTCTTCCTTCCTTTCCTTCCTTCCTTCCTTCCTTCCTTCCCTCCCTCCTTCTTTCCTTCTTTCCTCCTCCTTTTCTCTTTCTTTTCTTCTGTCCTTCTTTCCTTCCTTCCTTCCTTCCTTCCTTCCTTCCTTCCTTCCTCCCTTCCATCCTCCCTTCCTTCCTTCCTTCCTCCCTTCCTTCCTTCCTCCCTTCCCTCCCTCCTTCTTTCCTTCTTTCCTCCCTCCTTTTCTCTTTCTTTCTTCTGTCCTTCTTTCCTTCCTTCCTTCCTTCCATCCTTCCTCCCTCCTTCTTTCCTATCTTTCCTCCCTCCTTTTCTCTTTCTTTCTTCTGTCCTTCTTTCCTTCCTTCCTTCCTTCCTTCCTCCCTTCCATCCTCCTCCCTTCCTTCCTTCCTTCCTTCCTTCCTCCCTTCCCCTCCTCCCTCCCTCCTTTCTGTCCTTCTTCTTCTCTCCTTCCTTCCTTCTTCCCTCCTTCCTCCCTCCTTCCTTCCTTCCTTCCTTCCTTCCTTCCTTCCTTCCATCCCTCCTCTTCCTTCTTTCCTTCTTTCCTCCCTCCTTTTCTCTTTTCTTTGTTCTGTCCTTCTTTCCTTCCATCTTTCCTTCCTTCCTTCCTCCCTCCCCATCCTCCCTTCCTTCCTTCCTTCCCTCCCTCCTTCTTTCCTTCTTTCCTCCCTCCTTTTTCTCTTTCTTTCTTCTGTCCTTCTTTCCTTCCATCCTTCCTCCCTTCCTTCCTCCCTTCCTCCCATCCTCCCTTCCTTCCTTCCTTCCTCCTCTTCCCCCCTCCTCCCTCCCTCCTTTCTGTCCTTCTTCTTCTCTCCTTTCCTTCCTTCTTCCTCCTTCCTTCCTCCTTTCCTTCCTTCCCTTCCTTCCTCTTTTCCTTCCTGCCTCCTTCCTTCTCCCTCCCTCCTATTGATAATCTGACCTATTGGTGGCTTCCTTGTTTATCCTCCTTTCCAGTAGGCTTAAGTTTATCCTTATGTAAATATAAAAGATGAATCTGCCAGGTTTCTATTACATTAGCTCAACACACTTTTGGTTGTTGCCTAAGGAGATATTTTTTGTCTGTAAGCGATGAAAATACTGAATATGTGCTTCAAAATCAGAAAACACAGCGTTTAGTCTGGGGGTCATAGAAAGAGAAAAGTGTTGGTGTAACTCTCAAGGGTTTTACTAGCGGAGATGAAAAGTGCTGAAGCAGTACAGTCAGAGGGTTTGACCCCATGACCTTGCATAACCTCAGATAGATGGATGGATGGAGTGGATGGATGGATAGACAGATAGACAGATAGATAGATAGATGGATAGATGGATGGATAGATGGATAGATGGATGGATAGATGGATAGATGGATAGATAGATAGATAGATAGATGGGGAGAGAGAGAGAGAGATGGGAGAGAGAGGGATGGAGAGAGAGAGAGAGATGGAGAGAGAGGGATGGATGGATGGAGAGAGAGGGAGAGAGGGATGGATAGATAGTATAGATAGAGAGAGGGAGAGAGGGATGGATAGATAGATAGATAGATAGAGAGAGAGAGAGAGATGGATGGATGGATGGATGGATGGATGGAGAGAGAGAGAGAGATGGAGAGAGAGATGGATAGAGAGAGAGAGAGAGAGGGAGAGAGGGATGGATAGATAGATAGAGAGAGAGAGAGAGAGAGAGAGAGAGAGAGATGGATGGATGGATGGATGAGAGAGAGGAGGATGGAGAGAGAGAGGGATGGAGAGAGAGAGAGAGGGATGGATGGATGGATGAATGGAAGAGAGGAGAGGGAGAGAGGGATGGATAGATAGATAGATAGTTATTTCATGTCTGCAGATAAAATGAATGAATATCCTTCTGCAGCGTCCTCAGTCTACTTCCTGCTAGGTGAGACACAATGACAGCTCTTCAACTGCGCTGACAGTTCACATCCACACTGCTTTTAATTTGTATGCACTCAGACTGACTCAGGAACAGCCTGTCGCCGGGTCTGAGGACACGACTCCCTTTAAAGTGTGTTTACTTTACATTCTCTGCATATGAAAAGTAAACACAGTGGGTTAGGGTGTATAGTACATACTAAACCTCCAAGCGCTCTGCAGTCAGCTCACCCTCTGAGATGCATGTCCATTTATCCTCATAATACTAATGGAAAGGAAGGAAGAAGGAAGGAAAGGAGGGAGGAAGGAAGGGAGGGAGGAAGGAGGGAAAGGGAGGAAGAAAGGACAGGACAGGAGGGGGAGGGAGGAAGGAAGGAAAGAAAGGAGGGAAGGAAGGAAGGAGGGAAGGAAAGAGGGAGGAAGAAGGATGGAAAGGAGAGAGGGAGGAAGGAAAGGATAAGGAAAGGAGGGAGGAAGGAAGGAAGGAAGGAAGGAAAGGAGGGAGGAAGGAAGGAAGGAAGGAAAGGAGGGAGGAAGGAAGGGAAGGAAGGAAAGGAGGAAGGAAGGAAAGGAGGAAGGAAGGAGGGAGAGAGGAGGGAAGGAAGGAAAGGAGGGAGGAAGGAGGGAGGAAGGAAGGAGGGGCGGAAGAAAGGAAGGAAAGGAGGGAGGAAGGAAGGAAGGAAAGAGGGAAGGAAGGAAAGGAGGGAGGAAGGAAGGAAAGGAAGAAAGAGGAGGAGGGAAGAAAGGGAGGAAGAAGGAAGTAAAGGAGGAAGAAGAAGGAGAAAGGAGGGAAGGAAGGGAGGAAGGAAAGGAAGGAGGAAGTAAGGAAAGGAGGGAGGAAAGGAAGGGAGGGAGGAAGGAAGGGAAAGGAGGAAGAAGGACAGACAAGGAGGGAGGGAGGAAGGAAGGAAAGAAAGGAGGGAAGGAAGGAAGGAGGGAAGGGAAGGATGAGGAAGAAGGATGGAAAGGAGAGAGGGGAGGAAGGAAAGGAGTAAGGAAAGGAGGGAGGAAGGAAGGAAGGAAGGAAGGAAAGGAGGGAGGGAGAAGGAAGGAAGGAAGGAAAGGAGGGAGGAAGGAATGGGAAGGAAGGAAAGGAGGAAGGAAGGAAAGGAGGAAGGAAGGAGGGAGAGAGGAGGGAAGGAAGGAAAAGGAGGGAGGAAGGAGGGAGGGAAGGAAGGAGGGGCGGAAAGAAAGAGGATGGAAAGGAGGGAGGAAGGAAGGAAGGAAAGGAGGGAAGGAAGGAAAGGAGGAGGAAGGAAGGAGAAGGAAGGAAAGGAAGGAGGAAGAAAGGAGGAAGAAGGAAGTAAAGGAGGGAAGAAGAAGGAAAGAAAGGAGGGAAGGAAGGAGGAAGGAAGGAGGAGGAGGAAGGAGGGGAGGGAGGGAGGGAGGAAGGAAGGAGGGGAAGGACAGAAGAAAGAAAGAGGAGAAGGAGGAGAGGAAGGAAAGGAAGGAAGGAAAGAAGGAGGAGGAAGGAAGGAAGGAAGGAAAGAAGGAGGGAGGAAGGAAGGACAGATCAAGGTCAATTTGACCCGGGAGGACGACAGTAAGGTTTAAAGAGGCAGGAGTGGAAAATAAGACGTTAATATTATTTTTTTTATTTCCTATGACGTTACTCGGCATTTCATTTGCACCTAAGTAAACATTCCCACTAATATATTTAAAAAATATTTTGTATATTTTGGATTTTATGTGAACACGTTGCCCCAGATAAGATATAAAAAGTGTATATATGCATGGGGGAAAAGGTTTTAATGAGGCATTTTAACCCTTTCATTCATGAATTATAATAACCTCAGTAAGGATTTATCTCCTGATTTTGTTTTCATTTCTCTTTAGGCACGACATAAATATTTGAACTTCATTTTTTCTTTCAACGAATATGATTTACTATTACATTATAACAACTAATAATTAATCAACTGATCTGCAACCAAACACATTACTGCAGGTTTCATGGTGATGTATGGGATTCAACATTTTAACGAGGCACATTTTAACCCTTTCTTGTATAAAATGATATAACCTCAGTCAGGATTTGTCTCCTAATTCTTTTCCGTTTCTCTCTTCGGCCTGATTGCAGATTTAGTGATGACGCAATAGTGTCCAGTGTAGAGGCTGAAGTCAAAACTAAGCCATTCAAAATCCTTTCAGACACAAGACAACAGCTTTTGAATAGCTGCTGTCCGCTGCAGAGACCACGATGTGTGAAAGGGTTAAACGAACAGGAAGTCGATGTAAATGTAAATCATTGACTTGTTTGATAAGTGTCAGTATCTGATGATGTCATCAACAAAACAACTTTTTTTTTTTTTTTTGCTGCTATGACGATGATCAGACTTATTAGGAATATATATTTAAAGTTAAAAGCTTCCTGTTTGGAATAATTGACATAACCTTTGTGTCGTCCTCCCCGGGTCAAATTGACCCCCGTCTGTTTTGACTGTTCCTTCCTTCCTTCCTTCCTTCCTTCCTTCCTTCCTTCCTTCCATCCTTCCTTCCTTCCTTTCTTCCATCTGTCCTTCCTCCCTCCCTCCTTCTCTCTTTCTTTCCTTCCTTCCTCCATCCCCCTTTCCTCCTTCCTTCCTTTCCTACCTCCTTTCCTTCTTTCCTTCCGCCCTT
>JAJDFG010001918.1:7500-23251 GCA_021039105.1 Scomber colias
AAGGCTTTATACTGTACAGGAAGTGGAAGTGGGGAAGCTTCAGCCTGGAGACCTCTGAAGGGTCCTGCTCCTAATTTGGGAAATCAAACTATGACAAAATATTAAAAAATCCTCTAATTAAAATTCAGATCTGTTTACACTGTGTGACCAATATTACCGAAGATAAGTCGCTAAGTAAGACCATGTATATAAAAGTATCTGGAACCCACTGACATACTGTATCTACCTCGACACACATTTGTTGAATTGTGCAAGAATGAGTGGAAAAAGTCTGTTTAAGCGTGCAATTGCGTTCATATGTTTGCATGTTAGATCATTTATTTTCGTGTTAAAATAAGATCAAAAAAAGTGAGACAGAATGAGAGAGATAAAGGTCAAGGGTTAGTACAGCTATCACTTCATCAGATAAAGCTGCATCCTGCCTGCCTGCGTGTGTGAGAGACAGTGCCAACCTGTGCAGTTGTGTGTGTGTGTGTGTGTGTGCGTGTGTGCGTGTGTGTGTGTGTGTGTGTGTGTGTGTGTGTGTGTGTGTGTGCTCTTTTAATGGTCTACTAATCCTAAATGCATTTGGCTGGCAAATTAATCCAAGCCTTGTCATAGCCGAGCTCTAAACTCCCCCCTCCCTCCCTTCTTCCCTCCCTCCCCCCCCATCTATCCCCATGCTCCCCCTCTCTCTCTCTCTCTCTCTGCCTCTCCCCTCCGATCTCTCGTTCTTCCTCTGGGCTATACTCTCTATCAGTACCCGTCTCCAGATGGTATCTTGGAGGTAGGTGTGATATCGAGAGCGAGAGAGAGAGAGAGGGAGAGAGAGAGGGTGGCTGACCTGTGACGAGAGAGGAGGCTCCTCATTGGAGCGCGTGTCGCGGCAGAGAGAGAGAGAGAGAGAGAGAGAGAGAGAGAGAGAAGGTGTTCATTTGTTGCCATAGTGAAAAAGTAGATTATCCACAGCGAGCATGATGCCCTGATGGACGCGTGAGGGATGCTGTGTTTCTCCAGAGACATTCACCTGCCCTGCAGCTGCAAGCAAAGGTATGTCACTTCCACTGCCATTTGCAACCGGAGCGTGATTTCTTTTCTTTTTTCTTTTTTTTTTGCAGTTATTCTGTTTTCCTATAAGTTGACTGGAATGAATATCAAAGTGACAGCAATGGGGAATATTCCTCAGATAACCTCATTTGACGTTGTATAGACATGTGTGGGAGAACATATCGCTCTATATAGGAAACAGTGATTTTGGATATAGCGACATATGGTATTTCCTTTCTTTAAATCTCTTATAATCCTTTCTATTTTTTACTGCTAGATTGATATAAAATGATGTGTTTTAGGTCTGTATCACCCAAGTTGCTTTAGCCCATCTGTTGACATACAGTAAGTCACATTAATAAATTCCCCAGAGATGCGAAAAGCACAAAAAATAGGTAAAAATGGGTTTCCATCATATCTGTAATGCTATTTTTTTGTATATTGTGTCTATAACGTTTATTAAAATTAAACAAGACAAAAAGTTTCAATCCCCTTTAAAATGCACAAACCAGTCCCCCTAAATAGCCAATGGTTGCAGGCAGTATGGTAGACTATATAGCAGCCAGTGTCAGTGTTATAATGGCTGGAGACGTTTGCAGGAGGGGGGGGGAGCAGAAGGTTTTCATTAGATTTGTAGCTATTGATTTTTTATCTTTAATGATTTGATGTCCGAGCGTCTCTAGGTGGACGCCAGGCAAAGCCGAATAGGTTAATGGCTCTTTACTCCTGTGACCGCTATGAAACTTCAAATGTTATCGATCTCCCATCCACTGCATCGTTATCCTCCCAGCCCTGAGTGTCACCTCTGATGTCTGTTTGATCAGAGAGGAGGAGGATGAGGAGGAGGTGGAAGAGGAGGGAGGGATGCAGACAGTCCACCTTCATCCTATACACTTCAGACTGAGAGTAGCTTTGCAACCTGGCTTTGTGTGCTTCTCCTAATCTATCAATCTATTAGAGGCATAATTTATTGAATCAAAAACAAAACAGGGAGACCAATAAAAAGAAGTAAAGACAGAGACAGGAAAATTGAGAAAAATGTGTTTGAGACAGACACACAGAGCGAAAGGAGAAGGAGGAGGAGGAAGACAGAAAGTAATAGTCTAGTTTACACAAATCGATAAGCAATGTTCAGCTTGACACCATTACACTCCCGGTGTTCTTTCTTTCTGTCGCTCTTTCTCTCTTTATTATTCTCTCTCTCTCTCTCTCTCTCTTTGCTGGTTGGAGCTAACATAATATTGTTAACCTTGTCCAAAAATGGTCGATCATGAAACGCATATAGTCTACTTGAACTGCATGATTCCAAATTTAAAAATAAATAAATAAATAAAAATGATAAGTGGGAGGAGACATGGAGGCGCGTCCTCTGCTCGGATTGGTTGAATCACATCCCCCTGCTCAGGTGTTTTGATTTTTTAAAGGTACTCCCATCGAAATATCTTCTAGTTGGTTATGGTTGGATGTCGTATAGAGATAATTTGGTGATAGGGTAAATGTAAAATGTGGTTATAGGGTAAAGAAGAGGATTTGGTGTTAAGGCAGAGGAAGGTTGTTCCGGTCACAAATCGACGAGGAAACAAAAATTGACGTAACACCTTGTCTTAATTTCTCATTACATCAGGTAGGAAAAGGCAGGAGGTGAAATATATGTTAAAAACTCAACTCAAAAGACCCATAGGCTCACTCTCTTCAGTGCCAAATAACGCCACAGTGGGTGGGGGTAGGGGGAGGGGGGGTGAGAGGAAGTCTGGGCAAAAATTGGAGAGATAAATGAGAATGATGAGATGGGTAAAGGACTGTGATAATGTTTATAAAGATGAGTTGGACAGAGAGGTGAATGAGAGGTAAGAGAAGAGAGTAGCAGACAGGAGTGTGTGTGTACGTGCGTGCGTGCGTGTGTGTGGAGGAAGAGGAGAGGGGTGAAAAAAGGGGGTTGGATGAAGGAGAGAGGTGTTTGGAGAGGGGGGCTCAGGTGTGCGTGACTGGAAAACGGAGGAAGCTCGAGAAGCTGCACAGCAATCTGAGGCAGCTCCGTTTGTGTGTAAGTGAGTGTGTCACTGTGTGTGTGTGTGTATGCGCGCGCTCGTGTGTGTGTGTGTTTGACATTGGACTACACTACACAGTATCGTCAGGATCTTTTTTTCTTCTTCTCCTCTCCACTGATAGTAACTTGCAACCTAATTATCAAGCGGGGCTGTGGCGTTGACGTCAAACAGACATTGCTATAAGGTAAGAAATATTAAGATTTTGCAGAAATAGCATTTATATATAAATATATATTTATATACCCTTGAAGAAAATGATTCATTTGATATTCATACGGAGACTTACCCTGGCGCTTATTCTCTACACGTCTGCTCAGAGTGATTTTCTACTTATTACCCTCCTATAATAATCCTAAAATGACTAATTCCCATGAACATGTGGACGATCTATCCTTGCCTTATGTTTTAAAGGTTATACATCCAGTAATCATGTATATAGCGTCGCAAGGAAAGCAGCCAGTTGCTACTTGATGTACACACACACATATAGGAGAGATACCAGCCATGCCATTGAGACAGTGATAGGACCATAAACCCGGTTTTTATCGTTGCATGATGTAGCCGTGTTCATTTCAGACAGTGTCTCTGTCATGTTTTGCACCATTCAATAAAAAAATCTTGTCTCAGTGTGTTTGAGTCGGTGCAAATGACTTGACTCTGATCTCTCGTTGCGGCTGACGGATGCAGCGCTGCACCAGGCATTGTTGATGTCTCCGGGTCGTTTTTTTTTTTTTTTTCTTCTCCTCTCTCCTTGGATAGAAACACTTTGATCAGACGTGTGTGTGTGTGTGTGTGTGTGTGTATGTGTGTGTGTGTGTGTCCGTGATTCAATGAACTCCTTTTACTGGAGCATTAATATATATATATGAATGAAACCACAGATTGAATTAAGGTCGCTCCAAACCGACTATCTATTGAGTCTCTGCTGCTGTTGAAACATGACAGGATGAAGTGATTTAAGGTCAGAGCTTTGTTGGAGTTGTGCAGGCGCCACTGTGGCACACCTTGTCTGATGTCGCTGCTGCAGCAGGTGAAGTCTAAACTGTGCTGGGACTTCCTGATGATGATGACGACTGTGACTATACATGTTATTGAGACTTATAACACTGCTATGGCTGATGCATCTGGTACTGACTTTGTGACTGGTGTTGACAACTCCATGCTCTTTATTATCTGATGAGGTCATTCATTAACATATATATATATTTATTAATCCCTATATAGCCAGATTAATTATTGGATTTATAGCAGACAGGGACCCAAGAGATGATTTGACGTGTTTGGACGATTCAGTGACATTTCACCTGGCTTAAATGAGTGTTTCCCTCTCCTCTCCTCTCCTGTTTGTCGTGATGTCCTCCTCTAGTCTGAGCACCAGGAACAACAGCTACTAGTGGCACTTAGGTATTAATCCTGGAAACAAGGCAGCAATTAGTGGTGATGGAAATAAGCCTTTAAACCTATTAAAACATACTGAAACGTGTTGCTTCCTGGAGCTCAGGTTCAAAAAAAAAAAAAAACAGTACCTCTGTTCACTCGGGACATTGAGGCACGCTGAGGCACATTGTCAGCAAAGGAGGATATTAACTGTGTACACAATAGAAAAAAAAAACCCTCAGTGTGACCCATTTTTGTTCCAGGTAAATAACGTGAGGGCTCCTATGATATGGTACCATTCATACCCCCCCCTCCCCGTGTTTTTTATTGCTAAGGGGAAGCTGGTATGTCTTTTTTAAATAGACATCTCTATTATGTAAAGATGTGAATAGCCTACTATAGATGTCACCCCTCTTTATATCTGCTGGTATTTCAATTATCTAAGGCTGGCAGGTCACTGGGAGATGTACACACTTCAAAAGGGCTGATTGGTGATTAGACCAGAAATAGAGGCTATTAGTATGTGTCATACAATGCGCCTGCCTTTTTTCTATTAGCATGTTTATGTCTGTGTGTGTGTGTGTGTGTGTGTGTGTGTGTGTGTGTGTGTGTGTGTGAATATGTCCGCTCAGTGTTCTGATATGGAGCCTTTCTTTTTTATTTTGCCTCATTTCAGCTTCAGTTTTTGTACTTATCATCATCAACAAGCTTCTCACGTGATGAAGAATATCTGCAGTCTATTTCCAAAAGTCCAGAGGCTGCCCTCATGCCCCGTTATTAATTACACACACAAACAAACGTCTGTGTGTCATACAGAAAGAAGATAAATGGAATAAATGTGTTTGCATGTGATAGATGCCTTTTTAAATAAATTGTAATGGTTACTGTCTCTGGCTAATGCATAGTAAATTAAATGCTTTCCTAACAAATAAAACAGCATGTCAGCACTAATGAACTTCATTGAATTAAAACTAAGACATAGAAGGAGGGTGAGTGTGTATCTCCGCCTGTGTTTCTGTGTGTGTGTTTCTGTAAAAGTTGATTTGGAAGTATTTGGAAGCTTGTTTTTTATAATGCCCCTTGTGCATAGTTTGGACTGAATGAGAGATATAAATGCCTAATGGCGTGTGCGGGATGTTTGTTTAGGGAATGAGGATTTGATTTTCTTTTCCTTTCGGCTGCAGTTTAGGCCCACGCAAAAAAACAAGAGATGGACACAGAGGGAGAGAGCGTGACAGAGAGACATGACACATCATGTATGTGACTGAGCGTGTAAGAGAGACACACTGCAGCATCACAAATCAAACAATGGCTGCATGATAATATCGGCACGTCATCGGTGTTGCCTGATAAAGACTTTTTAAAATGACAGACCATCTCCATCTCCATCTCAGTGAGCGAGCCTCCTCTATGTGGATCCGACTGGACCACAGGACCCCCAGCTGTTACTCAGGTTAAAGTTGGAAGAAGCAGTGGGACCTTCAGTGTGGAAACTGCTGGGTTCGGTCGCACAGACAGGAAAGGCATCATCCAGTGTTGCCAACAGTTTTCAGTAGGAAGTAGCTGAAGCCTGCAGTAATAGTCGCTAGATGACGTCACATGCTAATTTGCATATATATATGACATTATGACGTAATTGGACGAATGCAAGATTTTAAAATAGCTAGACTGTAACATCGGTGTTGCCTGATAAAGACTTTTTAAAATGACAGACCATCTCCATCTCAGTGAGCGAGCCTCCTCTATGTGGATCCGACTGGACCACAAGACCCCCAGCTGGTACTCAGGTTAAAGTTGGAAGAAGCAGTGAGACCATCAGGGTGAAAGCTGACACAGACAGGAAACGCATCATCCAGTGTTGCCAACAGTTTTCAGTGGGAAGTAGCTGAAGCCTGCAGTAATAGTCGCTAGATGATGTCACATGCCTAATTTGCATATATTGCACTCATGCAAGATTTTACAATAGCTCGACTGTGACATCGGTATTGCCTGATAAAGACTTTTTAAAATGACAGACCATCTCCATCTCAGTGAGCGAGCCTCCTCTATGTGGATCCGACTGGACCACAAGACCCCCAGCTGGTACTCAGGTTAAAGTTGGAAGAAGCTAGATGACGTCACATGCTAATTTGCATATATATGACATTATGATGTAATTACACACATGCAAGATTTTAAAATAGCTAGACTGTAACTATAGCTATTTCATTTGCCATTTTTCTAAAATTTACCTCTAATAATAATAATATTTATGCCGGCTGTTGTATTGACTCTAACTGAAGGATCATGAATAGAGCGACAAATCAAACTTAGATGGCAAAGTTAAGTCATTTAGAATAAAATCAATAGGGATAGATTATTGATCAATAGACACACACATTCACACAGCTCGCTCACAGCTCTCCCTGATCATTGGTCCTTCCGCCCATCGAACAGTCAACCCAGAGAGCCACATTAGCTCTCATTAAGGAGGGTTAAGATCCAAAGAGTTGCTTGATATCTGCTATTTCTGGGGGTAAAACAGCAGCCAAAGGAGTCTGAAAAGTCAATAAATTGGCAACACTGACCTCAGCTGACAGGTTGAACCACTCTGTTTTGCAAAATCCTTTTTTTTTTGCTTTATAACAGTTGTTGGCAACCATCGTATTAGGTGCATTACCTCCACCTTCTGCTCCAGAGTGTGGACCACAGATTAAATCTTATCCATTAATCCTGTCTGTCGAACACACTCAAAGAAAACTCTACGGCTCGACCCACTTGACAGGTTCATTAAAGTTTTAATGCTGAGCTCCTGAACTCCAGTCTTTCTTCTTATTCTTCCTTTCTTCATCATATTTAGTACAACCTATGCTTTTTATGTTTAGTGGTCTCCTCAGCCATATATCGGCATCTGCAGTCGGACAAAATGAGTTGTAGTGCATCCTTGATTTTTGGTGAGTGGGAATGTTTGTATGGATAGAATAAGAGAGAATGGGAGAAAGAGGCAGCATTGTGCCATTAGAGACGGAGTGTGTGTGTGTGTGTGTGTGTGTGTGTGTGCGTGTGCGTGTGCGTGTGTGTGTGTGTGTGTGTGTGTGTGCGTGTGTGTGTGTGAAAGAGAGCCGAGTTTTGTTTGACTTGTTCATTATTGGAGCAGCCGTTAGTCGTGTTGCCATCCTGACACTGTCATGTTAATTAGGTTCAGTGAGACACTCCGTCCCTCGTCGCTTCTTTTTTATCGCTCTCTTCTTCTTCTTCTTCTTCTTCTGTTTCTTTTCTTATCTCTATCCCTACCTCTATCTCCCTTCCTCTATTCCTCTCTACCCTCCCCCTTTTTTCTCTTTCCTTTCACCCACCTTTCTGTATCTTGTCTTCTCCATTTATCTTTTCTTTTCATCTTCCCTCTGTCTGTTTTGATTCCCTCTCGTCCTCCTTTTTATTTTCTTGGTTCACTTCACCTTCACCTCTATCTCTCTCTCCCCTTCCCCCCCATCAGCTAACCAGCAACATCCCTGTCACGACCTTGATCCTGTTTTGCATAAGCGGTAGATGCCATCCTTTGCTGTCGAAACTGTCCCCCGCTCCCCCGTTGTTTACAGTCAATTAAATCGCTCCATTGCAGTGAAGAAGAAAAGTATTCTTGTGGCTCTGAGGTTAAGCAAATTATAAGACTTGGCCATTAATGCAGAGGGATGGCTACTTAAAAGTTTGCTCAGGGGAGGAAATCAAGTTTGTCTGACTATTAATATTAAATATGTATGTTTGGTGTGTTTCCTGTGGCTAGATGTGTCTTGTATGTCTCCACTTTGTGTTTGACTTGCCCACATTTTGCAAAAGAGGATGCACTTCATTAACCCTCCTGTTGTCCTCAGGTCAAGGAAGGACAGGAGGAAGGAAGGGAGGAAAGAAGGAAGGAAGGAGTGTAGGATGGTCCTTCCTTCCTACACTCCTTCCTGCGCTGTGGCACAGGTATTAAGGAGGGAGGGATAAGGAAGGGAGGAAAGAAGGAAGGAAGGAAGAAAGGAAGGAAGGAAGGTAGGAATAAGGGGGGAGGGAGGGAGGAAAAGAGGAAGGAAGTAAGGAGAGAAGGAAGGAAGGAAAGCAGGAAGGGATGAGAAAGGGAGGAAAGAAGAAAGGAAGGAATGAGGAAGGAAGGAAGGAAGGAAGGAAAGGAGTAAGGAGGCAGGGAGGAATGAAGGAAGGAAGTGAGGGAAGAAGGGAGGAAGGAAGGAAGGAAGAAAGGAAGGAAGGAAGTGACGAAGGAAAGAAGGAAGGAAGGAAATGAGTAAGGAGGGAGGGAGGAAAAGAGGAAGGAAGTGTGGAAGGAGGAGGGAGCAAAAAAAGAGGGAAGGAAGGGAAGAATGAAAGAAAAATTAAAGAAAGAGGGAGGAAAGAAGAAAGGGAGGACGAAGGAAGGAAAGGAGAAAGGAAAGAAAGAAGGAACTGTTAAAAGAGATAGGGGTCAATTTGACCTGGGAGGACGACAGGAGGGTTAAACGAATGCATTCTCTAATTTATAATAAAGAAATCATTTTATAGTCTTCCTTCTTTCCTGCAGCAGAAGAGCTGAAAACACTCCTGAAGGCACAGTTAGTTTCTCCCACATTAAAGGCTGTTTGGCATCCTTTGTTTCCATCTTAAAAACAATTCAGACTGTAATGATAACGATGCAAGGGGGCCCACTTTGGAGAAAACTCCCTAAAAAGAAGGTATTAAAGTAATACCGTTAAAGCAGTGGGGGAAGAGAGTATAACACACCAAGTTTGATTTGGTTTGAGAGTCGGTGCGGGGCAGACATACCGAGTAATGACACATACTGATGGATTTTTTTGTACTCATTGCTTTTCAACAGTGGAGTTAATCTTCAAAGACCAAAACAAAAAAGAAATTAAAGAGAAAAATGGGACTGCCAGTTGGTTTTTTATGCGACCTTGTTGGCGTCGTAGCTTTACGAGGGAGCGCTTAATAAAACTTGTCAGGCAACCACGGCAGCTGTGAGGTTTGATACGATGGTGCGTTTGTGTTATTGATATTATGTTGACACAGTGGTGACTGCGGTGATTCTGCTCAGTCACAGTGATTTAGAGCCGTTCCCCAGGAAGAACAGGGCAAGGCCGAAAAGGCTGGGTCTGTGTTTGGAAAGCGTCCATATATATATAAATCAACTGGAGCTAGTACTTCAGTCATTACATTATGCTTGATAAAAACAAACCAACTGTTCATCATATTGGTCACTATAATGGTTTGTTATTTGGATTTCATTTGCACTGATGCATCGGGTAGATTGACGTTTGCTGTGAAACGGCCGCCGCACACAAACATGACATTAAGTGAGAGCGGATAGATACAGTAGGAAAGTACGAGCAAGGGTCTTCATTTACGCAATTTTTCCTACTTTCTAATAATAGCTGAAAAACAAGAAGCTCTATTTTCCTGCAGGTGCAAAACCAGTGGTGGTTTTTTATGTACGTTTTAAGAGTTTCTAGCACTCAGACTTCTGTCAAATCACAAAATACCTTTCATATGTTAAGTTTTGCCCTGTTTAGATTGCTATATGTTACAGAGTAGACATCCATGCTGGTCTTTCTGTCTGCTTATACCAAGTTGTATTCCTCCTACTTATTATGAATTAAGCCCCTCTTCCAAATTCTGCTGAGCTGTGCCTTATTTACGCCATGAATGCCCGCTTGTCATATGCATGTATGCTTGCGTTTGCACCCTGTTTCAGGAAAATAGGGTCTAAAGCAGGCAGGGAGTTCCGGTCCTCTGAAATGAGGCCAACGTGGAAGTAACTTAGAACTGCATTCTATCAAAAGGCCACCAGGGGGCGACCGTTTTGGTGTCAAAAGGACTTCCGTCTCTATACAAGTCAATGGAGAATTCACCAACTTCTCACTTGATTTCTAACCTCAGTAAACGTTTTCAAAATGTGTTTATGGTCTCAATCGCTAGTTTAAAGCCTTCTTCAATGCAGTATGATGTTCATTTGTGAAATTTTGACCTCCCTGATTTTATATTTGACGATAAAGCAGGGTATGCATTAGGGCGTGGCTACGTCCTGATTGTCAGGTTGATCGCCCAATGTCCTCGAGATCCAGCCCTTGCAACCATAGCAACCTCCCCCGCTCCGCCGTTGGCTCTGCCCATGGCCCCGCTTCATGCCCATATAAGTAGAATCCATGTGTTTATTTTTCCCAGCATGCACCTGAAATTTTCAAGATGGCGCTGCCCAGATTCGAAACTATTGGCTTCCGAGCAGCAGTCCACAAACCAATGGGTGATGTCACAGATGTTACGTCCATTTCTTCTCTACAGTCTATGGTCTAAAGGTGCAAATTAAGATGGGTTATACATGACATTAATTAATCGGACTTCATTCATTCAGTGTAAAGGTTTGCTATGTAATGAACTCATTTTATCTCAATACAAGCATATTAATGGTACCTCTATCAAGACATGTGGAGTTTCCATATAAAACTAGGAGCTGATGGAAAGGTGGAAATTCATTTTTATCATTTTATAAAATGCAAGTATGTGTTTTGTTAAAAATGGATGAAACTACTAGACTAGCTTGTGTGGGTGTCGTGGTGTTTGTGAGCATCACACCAACTGCACAGTTTGACATCTATCAGTATCTTTTCTGCTCTCAGGTTTAATGTATCTGTGTCTGTCATCTGTTACCATGGAGACCAACTCTGCCTTATAATTCGGGGAACCTGAACTTTTATCAGCCAATGAGACTTAATCCTGATTTTTTTCTTTTGAATTTCCCAGGTTGGACTGCTGCGCCTGTCTCAGCTGTTGCAGTGATGGTCCCAGCTTGAAATCGCAACAACAGTCTGGAAATAACAGAGTCAATTAAAATCATCCATTAAAAGAAAAACTCTTGCCATGGCCAGGAAAACGGTTTCTGGGAGAAGTAGTTTCCTGTGACGACAACCTTTTTAAGATTTGCTGCTCTGTGACCTAAACGGACCAAGACGATGCTTTGGCTGCTGCTGCTTCTGTCCATGTGGATGGGGCCTGAACAAACTGAGTCTGCTCACGCTAATGAACGGAGAGTTGTTGCGCACATCCCTGGTGACATCATCATCGGAGCGCTGTTCTCCGTCCATCATCAGCCTCCTGCCGACAAGGTCTGTTTTTATGTCTGTGTTTGTGGTGTGTCTGCTATCGAATGATTCAGTTTTTGTGACTCTCAAGTAGGGATGGGTTATATATAGCTGAAAAATGAATATGATAAGATGTTTCATTTCAGTCTATATCCTTAATTATTATTCTTTAAATATTTTCATCATCCTTACTCCTTTCCTTCCTTCCTCCTGTCCTTCCTTCTGTCCTTCCTTGACCTGAGGACAGGAGGGTTAATAAAGACCAGGATTTTGAAGGGATTCGATGTTTATGAAGCCAGAGAGGGGAGCATGCTTGTTTTCCTTCATGCAAACAAACCTTGTGTATTTGTTATGTGCTTTCATTGTGATTTGCATTAAAATTAACATATTGAACATTCAGTCTGTTCATGCTATCGATAAAGTGTCTGTCGTTGTTTTATCACGAGGTCTACCTTCAAATATACTCTTGGCCGGATGTGAAGAAAGCAGTTGTTGAAAATGTTACAGACGTTAAAACAGAAAATGTATAAAATGATGGTCAGGGAAAATTGCCCACCTCTTTTGCAGAGAGTCATATTGTTTCTCTGCTTGTAAAGACCCGAAGAGCACAATCAATTTGTAGAATGGGTACTTCTGTGTGACTCCATGAACATTCAACCTCCATTAGCTGCCCCAGGAACCTGCAGTCAACCACTGACATTTAAGGTTTTTTTTTCCATCTCATTATGGATAATTGCAAAGAGGAAAAAAAACAACTTATGGACATGGCAGCCAAATAGATATAAAGCAAATGTTAGTCCAACAGTGAAGCAACAGTGGGTTTAAAAGGAGATTCATTCAGTTTATTAAGAATTAAAATATGTAATAATAATTAAAAACCTTAATCAGTTTAACCCTCCTGTTGTCCTCGAGTCAAGAAAGGATGTTAGGAAGGGAGGAAGAAGGAAAGATGGAAGGAAGGAATGAAGGAAGGAAGGAAAGAAGAGAGGAAATAGGGAAGGAGGGAGGAAAGGAAGGAAGGAAGGAGGGAGAGAGGAAGGGAGGAAGGAGGGAGGAAGGTAGGAGGGAGGGAGGAAAGAAGGAACAAGGGAGGGAAGGAAAGGAGGAAGGTAGGAAGGAAGGAAGGAAAGGAGGAAAGAAGGGAGAAAGAAGGAAGGAAAGGAGGGGGGAGAGGGAAAGGAGGAAGGAAGGAAGTAAGGAGGGAGGAAGGTAGGAGGGAGGGAGGATAGAAGGAAGGAGGGAGGGAAGGAAAGGAGGAAGGTAGGAAGGAAGGAAGTAAGGAAGAAAGGGGAGAGGAAAGGAGGACAGAAGGAAGGAAGGAAGTAAGGAAGAAAGGGGAGAGGAAAGGAGGACAGAAGAAAGGGAGGAAGGAACGGAAGAAAGGAAAGTAGGACAGAAAGAAGGAAGGAAGGGAGGAAAGATGGAACACCCAGGACCCAGGAGGACGACAGGAAGGTTAAACAGTTAATTCTATCTCAATTTAATGTCTTCTTCTGTCCCGTCTGCTTAGGTCCACGAGCGCAAATGTGGCGCTGTGCGAGAGCAGTACGGCATCCAGCGGGTGGAGGCCATGATGTACACCTTGGACCGCATCAACGCCGACCAGCACATCCTGCCCAACATCACTCTGGGATGTGAGATCCGAGACTCCTGCTGGCACTCAGCTGTCGCTCTGGAGCAGAGCATCGAGTTTATACGAGATTCACTGGTCTCCTCTGATGAGGCAGAGGAATGGGGCGGAGGAGGCCCTGGGGAATAGGAGGAGGAGGGAGGTGGAGGAGGAGGGGGAGGAGGAGGAGGTGGTGGAGGAGGAGGTGGTTACGCCGACGATGAAGTGTGCAGACCCCGCTGCTACTCCATGCGAGGGAAGAAACCTATTGTGGGTCTAATTGGGCCAGGGTCAAGCTCAGTGGCCATCCAAGTCCAGAACCTTCTACAGCTGTTCAACATACCACAGATTGCCTACTCTGCCACCAGTATGGACCTCAGTGATAAGGTGGGGGCATTTAGCTTCAATATAATTATGCAGAAAGTCAGTGGTGTGCACAGGCTTTTTGAAGGGCAGGGGCAAAAAATAAAAAAAAGGGCACACACAGCACGTTCTCGCCACTGAAGAGGGCCATTTAGTGCGTGTTTTGGCTCCCAAGAGCAGAGCAGTTTATGGCGCTTTTCCACTACACAGTTCCAGCACTACTCGGCTCGGCTCGACTCGACTCGACTCGGTTCCAGGAACGACCTTTTATCATTACTAAACAGTACCTACTCAATGTGTGCGGGGTCGTCATAGCAACGGCTCAGCGATACTGCTGTGACTTCGTTTTATACGCGACACAAACACATAAACAATGGAGGACATAGAGGCAGTGGTGTACTTGCTGCTGTATGTGGCTTTCTGTCACACACAAAGCAACAAGACTGAGCCGTATGGCTGTAACGCTGTTGTCTGTATTTAAAAATGGCGGGTTTGATTCTTGTGTTGGATGTCACATGACTCTTCTGACCAATCAGTGGCCGGCAGTCTGTTGACGTCACATTTAGTATCGGCTCGGCTCGCTTTGAACCTCTGTAGAGCAGGTACTAAAAAAGTAGCCCGGTACCAGGTACTATCCCTAGTGGGGACGCAAAAAACCCCCGAGTCAAGTCGTGTCGAGTCGAGTCGTGCTGGAACTGTGTAGTGGAAAAGCGCCATGGAGGGCACCTATAGCGCACTTTTTTTCAACAATTGGGCCACGGGGGGGGGGGGGGGGGGTGATCGCCCCCCCTGCCCCCCCCTTGTGCACACCACTGGCAGAATTACAGTGTTGTAGATGCTTCTGGTTATTAACTCTCTTGCTTATTATTGTTTTATTTCCTTTCTATCAGAGCCTTTACAAGTACTTTATGCGGGTGGTACCTTCAGATGCCCAGCAGGCAAGAGCGATGGTGGACATTGTAAAAAGATACAACTGGAGCTACGTGTCTGCCATACACACTGAAGGTACTGAACCACCCACACACTCTGTCTTTGACTTTTAAACTCCTCTTCCAAGCTCAGACAGGCACACACACACAGCCTCTGTCTTTTTTTCATTGTGTTTTTTTGTATCCTCCCTCTGTGTTTTCTCACACACGCAGAATGCATGATATTTCATTCTCTATTCTCTGCTCCGAATTACATTTATTTATCTCAGCGTATTACCATTTGTGAAGAATTTTTTGCGATTCTTCATAAAAAGAACTTGTTGAGAAACTAAAGCCAAGGACAAAAAAAAAAAAGAAAAGCAGAACATTTTTCCTTCAAACAACAAGGAGGAGTATGTTCAGATACAAACACAAGAAGAAAGAGGAAGATAACAGAGAGAGAGAGAGAGAGAGAGAGAGAGAGAGAGAGAGAGAGAGAGAGAGAGAGAGAGAGAGAGAGAGAGAGAGAGAGAGGGAGAGAGAGAGAGAGAGAGAGAGAGAGAGAGAAAGAGAGAGAGAGAGAGAGAGAGAGAGAGAGAGAGAGAGAGAGAGAGAGAGAGAGAAATGTAACTGACAAGATCGGTCATAGCAACAGTGAAGCAGAAAGGGAGGGGGAATGTTTTTTTTTAAAGAGATGAGTATTCAGCTTACAAAAGGAAATCTGAAAGAAAATGGAATTACTGTAGCTGGGTTGAAGCTAGCTGGGAGCCAAACAGTTGATGAAGCTGTAGTATCATAAAATAGTCGATCCACAGGTAACGGGCTTGAATGATATATAATAAGGGGAAATGGGGTCATGCTGCTGAACGTCTTGGGGAGAAAGGAGAGACAAGATATTGTGTCAGAGAGTAAAAAGCAGGAGAGTCAGGTGTCATCAGCCTCATTCAGTGTCTTGTCAAAAATAAAACCAAAAAAACAACAACAACCAGGGATTGAATGATGTCTGTATTTATATAAACTGTTTCTTTAAACCTTCTTGTTCGTCCTCCCCGGGTCAAATTGACCCCGTCTGTTTTGACTTTTCCTTCCTTCTTCCTCCCTTCCTTATTTCCTCTGTCCTTCCTTCCTTCCTTCCTTCCTTCTTCCTCCCTTCCTTCTGTCCTCTGTCCTTCTTTCCTCCCTTCCTCTTTCCCTTTCTGCCCTCCCTCCCTCCTTCCCTCTTTCCTCCCTTTCCTCCTTCCTTCTTTTCTCCCTCCCCTTCTACCTTCCTTCATTCTTTCCTTTCCTTTTCCTTTCCTCCTCCTCCCTCCCTCCTTTCCTTTTCATCTC
>JAJDFG010001919.1:0-23223 GCA_021039105.1 Scomber colias
AAGGTTAAAGAGTCTGTATCTCCTGGTGCACGTTGTCTGTTTAAGGGTTAAAACTTTCCAAACACCTAAAATAAAACATATTTCTGAGCAGAGCCAAGCAATGAATGTCTGAGAAGGCTTTCCATATACAGTGTTTGGCAACTTGTGCAGTGTAGTTAATGAATATGTACGGATAACTTTACGACTAACTTAGAGGGAACATTAATCAGGAAGGATCCACTAATCCACTAATGTATTTTATAGTGGGTTTGCTCAGTCTTCACCCAATAATTACGTAAATTAGAGGAAATTTTTGATTACGTCAACTTGTGAGAGGCAGTTTTCAATACTTTTTTGACATATTTTAGATTTATGAACAACTAAAATCGATAATGAACATAGTAAAGCTGCTTGTTTGGCATCATTTCAAAGCTTAACTTCAGAAAGGTATCATGTTTTTACACCTTACACGTTCAATGCCAATGTCCAGGGCCAATGCAGTAATGTTATGTGGTGCTTTATGAAGCGAGGTGGAAAGGAAGCAATTTAAGTGTATTTAGTAGATCACCTTTCACAGACTACGGTCACAAAGCCCTTCACAGGAGTTAAATAGAGTAAAATAGTTAACCCTTTAACAGACAGGAGTGGAAAATTAGATGTAAAAAAATCCTTACTAGTTATGTCATTTGCACCTGAAGGAAGGAAGGAAGGAAGGAGGGAAGGAAGGAAAGAAGGAAGGAGGAAGGAAGGAAGGAAGGAAGGAAGGAAGGAAGGAAAGAAAGGAGGGAGGAGGAAGGAAGGAAGGAAGGAAGGACGGAACGGAGGGAGGAGGGAGGAAGGAAGGAAGGATGGAAAGGAGGGAAGAAGGAAGGAAAGGAGGAAGGAAGGGAAGCAAGGAAAGAAGGAAGGGAAGCAAGGGAGGAAGAAGGAAGGAAAGGAAGGAGGGAGGGAGAAAGGAAGGAAGGAAAGGAAGGAGGGGAGAAGGAAGGAAAGGAGGGAGGAAGGGAGGGAGGACAGATGAAGGAAGGAAGGAAGGAAGGACAGAAGGAGGGAACATTTACCCTAACAGCTGAACTTAGATCTAAGGAGGAAGGAAGGAAGGAAAGAAGGAAGGAAGGAAGGAAGGACAGATGAAGGAAGGAAGGACAGAGGAAGGACCGGGAGGACAACACGAAGGTTAAAGAGTCTGTATCTCCTGGTGCACGTTGTCTGTTTAAGGGTTAAAAAATAAGACCATAAGCTTCTTCTTATTGCTGTAACTACTATCTTGTGTCTTAGCTATTTTACCCAAGCCATACTCTAACCATAGTTTATTTGCCATAACCAACATCTGCCTATCTAACTCTAACAATACAGTAGTTACCATGAATGATATTATAAAAAGCATTTTGATGTTTACAGTATTAGAAATGTTAACATATTGTATTTATGGGTATATTTATTCTTGTTGTGTGTGTGGTGCTATGTTTTACTTTGTTAACCCTTAAATAGGCCTTACTAGTTATGTCATTTGCACCTAAAGTAAGGAAGGAAGGAAGGAAAGAAGGGAGGAAGGGAAGGAAGGAAGGAAGGAAAGGAAGGAGGGAGGAAGGAAGGAGGGAAGGAAGGAAGAAGGATGGAGGAAGGAAGGAAGGTAGGAAGGAAAGGAGGGAAGAAGGAAGGAAGGAAGGAAGGAAGGGAAGGAAGGGAGGAAGGAGAGAGGAAAGGGAGGAGGGAGGAAGGGAGGGAGGGAGGGAGGGAGGGAGGGAGGGAGGAAGGAAGGAAGGAAGAAAATAAAGGAAGGACAGATGAAGGAAGGAAGAAAGGAAGGACAGATGAAGGAAGGAAGAAAGGACAGAAGGAGGGGGAACATTTACCCTAACAGCTGAACTTAGATCTGAGGAAGGAAGGAAGGAAGGAAGGACAGATGAAGGAAGGAAGGACGGAAGGAAGGACAGATGAAGGAAGGAAGGACGGAAGGAAGAACAGATGAAGGAAGGAAGGACGGAAGGAAGAACAGATGAAGGAAGGAAGGAAGGACAGATGAAGGAAGGAAGGATGGAAGGAAGGAAGGAGGAAGGAAGGAAGGACAACACGAAGCTTAAAGAGTCTGTATCTCCTGGTGCACGTTGTCTATTAAGGGTCAAACAATTTCCTAACAAACAAGTTACATGAACATAGAAATCTCCAAAAACTGATCCATTTTCACATTTCATCACATTCCACCCATACAGACGGGACATTTCCAATTTTGAATAAAGTAATTCATATTGTAGAAACAGATACGGCAGATCGCTCTACGAGTACCAAGAAAAGATAAGACTAAAGACTCAGCTGACTAAACTAACAGAGTCTGTATAAAAATATATAATATAATATATAAAATAATATATTAGCCAAAGTGTTTAAGACCCTTTTTGGAGAGCTACAGGTGAAATCTTGTGGTGGGTTAACCTGCGTTTGTATTCTTAATATGCAGATTATTTTCTTGATTAACTCGTTCATCTATAAAATATAAGAAAACAGTCCAAAACCCCAAAGTACTATCATAATGTTTACTATCATATATGACAAAGAAAAGCATTTTTAGAAGCTGAAAGCAGGATATTCTTTTGGCAATTTTTGCTTAAAAAAAAGAATAAAATGATAATCAAAGCAGTTGCCAATCAATTATCTGAGCTCTAATCAATGAATCAACAGATCGGTGCAGCTCTTAATCTGACAACTGAAGCCTGAAGAATTAACCCTTAAACAGACCTTACTAGTTATGTCATTTGCACCTCAAGTAAGGAAGGAATTGAAGGAAAGAAGGAAGGAAGGAAAGGACGGAAGAAAGGAAGGAAAAGGAGGAAGGAAGGAAAGCAAAGGGAGGAAGGAAGGAAGGTAGGAAGGAAAGGAGGGAATAAGGAAGGAAAGGAGGGAGGAAGGGGAGGAAGGGAGGAAGAAGGAAGGAAAGGAAGGAGGGAGGAAGGAAGGAAGGTAGGAAGGAAAGGAGGGAAGAAGGAAGGAAAGGATGGAGGAAGGGAAGGAAGGGAGGGAGGAAGAAAGAAGGAAAGGAGGGAAGAAGGAAGGAAAGGATGGAGGAAGGGAAGGAAGGGAGGAGGAAGAAGGAAGGAAAGGAGGGAGGAAGGGAAGCAAGGGAGGAAGAAGGAAGGAAAGGAAGGAGGGAGGAAGGAAGGAAGGTAGGAAGGAAAGGAGGGGAATAAGGAAGGAAAGGAGGGAGGAGGGGGGGAGGAAGGAAGGAAGGTAGGAAGGAAAGGAGGGGAAGAAGGAAGGAAAGGATGGAGGAAGGGAAGGAAGGGAGGGAGGGAAGAAGGAAGGAAAGGAGGGAGGAAGGAAGGAAGGACAGATGAAGGAAGGAAGAAAGGACAGAAGGAGGGAACATTTACCCTAACAGCTGAACTTAGATCTGAGGAAGGAAGGAAGGAAGGAGAGGACGGACAGAGGAAGGAAGGAAGGAAGGAAGGACGGACAGATGAAGGAAGGAAGGAAGGAAGGACAGAGGAAGGAAGGAAGGAAGGAAGGAAGGAAAGAAAGGAAGGAAGGGACAGAGGAAGGACCCGGGAGGACAACAGGAAGGTTAAAGAGTCTGTATCTCCTGGTGCACCGTTGTCTGTTTAAGGGTTAAGTAGTAGAAGTAGATAAGATACGTTTCATCCAAGTGGCACATTTTCCAGCTTTATTAGTAAAAGAAAGTCAATAGAAAATGTAAGAATAAGCTCTTTCTTCATGTGGAATATACAGCTCGGTTTGATCTTAGCGGCGATGTCATCATTGTAGAAACTCCTCTGTTGTCTGCACTACTCATGTCTCACTGTCGCCTCATGTTTCACTCTTCAGACCCGCTGTTCAGTTTTTTCTTGCTGTGCTGTGCTGCTCTCTTCTTCTCCATCTCCTCCATCCATTCATCCATCCATCAATCACCCTAACCCTCCTTCTCCTCCTCCTCCTCCTCCTCCTCATCATCTGTGGACCCTCTATTCATGTCTTTTTAACTCACGCTGGTCCTCAGCCTGACAGCAAACAAATGTCTTGTGTAGTGTGTTTTCCTTTGAAGATGATTCCTGAGGCAGCTGATACAGGGCGGCAGGATGAGAGCAGAGGCTTTTAACCCTTAAACAGACAACGTGCACCAGGAGATACAGACTCTTTAACCTTCCTGTTGTCCTCCCGGGTCCTTCCTTCCTTCCCTCCTTCCTTCCTTCCTCTGTCCTTCCTTCCTTCCTTCCTTCCTTCATCTGTCCGTCTTCCTTCCTTCCTTCCTTCCTCAGATCTAAGTTCAGCTGTTAGGGTAAAATGTTCCCTCCTTCTGTCCTTTCTTCTTTCCTTCCTTCTTCCTCCCTCCCTTCCTTCCTTCCCTTCCTCCATCCTTTCCTTCCTTCTTCCCTCCTTTCCTTCCTTCCTCCCTCCTTCCTTTCCTTCCTCCCTCCTTCCTTTCCTTCCTTATCCCTCCTTTCCTTCCTTCTTCCTCCCTTCCTTCCCTTCCTTATTCCCTCCTTTCCTTCCTACCTTCCTTCCTTCCTCCCTCCTTCCTTTCCTTCCTTCTTCCCTCCTTGCTTCCCTTCCTTCCTCCTTTCCTTCCTTCTTCCGTCCTTTCCTTCCTTCCTTCTTTCCTTCCTTCCTTCCTTACTTGAGGTGCAAATGACATAACTAGTAAGGTCTGTTTAAGGGTTAAATCCCTCTTGTAACTGTACACCGCTCAAATATTCTGTTTTTACTGGGAAATACGTCACTCTAGAGAAGCTAAAGTCCATTGTAACTTCAATTTCACTGTTTATCAGAGTCCAAAGTGGTACATAAAGTCATATTTTAATAACTACACTGACTTTTTCTGGTTTTGGCAAAGGTAAAAGACGTACCCATTCTTAATGCCCACCTACAAAACTCTGATTGTCTCGTTAGTTTTTCCATCCAGTTAATGAATACAAAACCAGACCTGAAAAAACCAGGCTGCTCTAAACTGAATATAGCAATGAAATTAACCAGGAAAAGGAGAACATTTCAACAAGATTTTAAAAAATTAACACTAAATAGTCAAAAAGGAAACAGAAAAGTTAGCAGGAAATGGTTCAGAATTGTATCAGAACAAGTAGGACTGCGACTGATTATGATTTTGTTTTTTCCAATTAATCAAATTTTGTATAAAATGTGATAAATGTAAAATGTCCAGCATATTTTCTGTATGTCATATGAGATGTCATCAAATATCCAACCAGTAGCCCAAACCTCAAAAACATTCAGTATAACCCTCCTGTTGTCCTCGAGTAAAGGTAGGAAGGGAGGAAGAAGGAAGGAAAGAAGGAAGGGAGGGAAGAAGGAAGGACGGGAGGGAGGGACCAAGGAAGGAAAGAAGGGAGGAAGGAAAGGAGGGAGGAAGAAAAGAGGAGGAAGGAAGGAAGGAAGGAAATGAGGGAGGAAGGTAGGGAGGAAAGGAAAGAAGGAAGGGAGGAATGACAGGAGGAAGGAAGGAAGGAAGAGGAGGAAGGTAGGAAGGAAGAAAGGGAGGAAGAAGGAAGGAAGAGAGGGACCAAGGAAGGAAGGAAGGGAGGAAGGAAAGGAGGGAGTAAGAAATGAGGGAAGGAAGGAAGGAAATGAGGGAGGAAGGAAGGGAGGAAAGGAAAGAAGGAAGGGAGGAATGACAGGAAGGAAGGAAGGAAGGAAGGAAGGAAGGAAGGAAGGAAAGAAAGAAGGAAAAAAGGACAGAGGAAAGAAGGAAGGGAGGAAGGTAGGGGGGAGGAAAGAAAGAGAAAAGGAGGGAGGGAGGGAGCAAGGAAGAAGGGAGCGAGGTAGGACAGAAGGAAGGAAGGAAGGAAGAAAGGGGGGCTGGATGAAGGAAAAAAGGAGAGGAAGGAAATTTGACCCGGGGAGGACGACAGGGAAGGCTTCACATTGGAGAATCTGGCATTTCTGTTTAAAAAAAAAAGAAAAAGACTTACTGTAGATGGACAGTATGATTAACTGACTAATCATTGCAGGGAACATTTTGGCAGAGTGGGTAACAACAGGCTTTACAGATAAACTTTTATGAAGCACTTTGGGTCCATTCTGCTGCAGGAAGCTTCACTAAAGTCTTTCTTAAGTGAGCGTCAGGGTGTCTGAGAATGTGAAAGCTCTCCACAGGTCAGGGAAATGTCTTTGTAGCACATCAACTACACAGTCAAGTGCAAGTTTCTGACTATATTTATATTAGTAGGATCTTAAAAAAAAAAAAAAAAAAAAAATCCAAAAGTAGCCAGTTCAGGGGCGAGCTGCAGTTGATTTATAGACTTTTTTTTTTTTTGGGGGGGGGGGGGGGGGGGGGGGGGGCAATATCATCAAATATCCAACCAGTAGCCCAACCCTCAAAAACATTCAGTTTAACCCTCCTGTTGTCCTCGAGTCAAGGAAGGAAGGGGAGGAAGAAGGAAGGAGGGGAGGGAGGAAGAAGGAAGGAAAGAAGGAAGGAAAGGGAAGGGAGGAAGGAAGGAGGGAAGGGAGGAAGGAAGGAAAGAAGGAAAGGAGGAAGGACGGAGGAAAGAAGGAAGGGAGGAAGGAAGGAAGGAAAGAAAGAAGGACGGAGGAAAGAAGGAAGGGAGGAAGAAGGAAGTAAGGGAGGGATCAAGGAAGGATGGAAGGGAGGAAGAAGGAAGGAAAGGAGGGAGGAAGGAAGGAGGGAAGGAAGGAGGGAAGGAAGGAAACGAGGGAGGAAGGAAGGGAGTGTATTAAAAGCATGAACAGGTTTCTTTGTATAACTGGGAGAAAGAAAAGCTTTGACCTTTGCAATGGTCTTTAATTTACAGAATGCCTATTTGGTTGCTTTCCACATTTAACTGGAACATTAGATCAGAGTCAATGATAAAAACCGAAATGTTATTTGTATTTAATTATGAGCACAGTTTCTGTTTTTGTTGTTGTAGACCAATAACTGGAATCTCTGTTTTTTTTACCCTGGCAGAACTTAATTACATTTTAGGCAATTTTCAAGACAGAGTGCTGCGATCATCAGGGATACACTGCGAGAATTTTTCCAAACACACACACAAAAAAACAGCACACAACAGCATTTGTCGAAAAGTTAAAAAAAAAAAAAAAAAAACCCTGTGTAAACACTTTCTTGACCTCTTCAAGCAACCAACTCCCTGCAGCAATGACAGTAATTACTATTACTGTTGCAAAGGAGGAAGAGTTTGTTATCTTGATGTGAAACCTCTCCAGGATTAGGTCGAGGTCGAGGTGAGAGGTGAGAGGTTGGGTCAACAAAGCTTTGTCTCAAAAGACCATGATTCACATCCTGTTTCATCCCAAGTCAACACTGGTTCATTTTAATGATGGTTGCTGTAGCTAAGTCCATCCTCGAAAATGACGAGACGAGACTCTGGACATAAAATAAGACATGCTTCTTTAGTAAATGACAAAAAGACACACGCAGTCTTCCCTTAACCTTAAAGAAGTAGTTTTAGTTGCTTATAACTAACTATGGAGGTTAACCTGACACACCAGATGGTTTGTTATACAGAACTATCAGAGAGGTTGTCCTTGGCAACCATTTGGAAAAGAGCAAGTCTATCACCGTCTACCACTGTCTTACATTGGGAGGCAGCTGAATTCAAGTCGCTAGTTGCAAGCCCATAACTTGAAGCCTGCAGATAGTTTCTCATGTGAATCCAGCTGCCTCGCAAAGTAATACGGAGGTAGCATATTGGGGCATATGAGGAGGTAGAGCGGTCGTCCACCAATCAGAAGGTTGGTGGTTCGATACTCAGCTCCTTCAGTCTGCTCTCTGATGGTTCCTTGTGCAAGATACTTAACCCCAAATTGCTCCTAATGGCTGCACCAATGATGCGTGAATGTGTGTGAATGGGTGAATGTGACATGTACTGTAGTGTAAAAGTGCTTTGAGTGGTCAAAAAGACTAGAAAAGTGCTGCATAAGTACAGTCCATTTACTCTTTACCATATCTGGAAACATTCAACCAAAGACTTGCTGTAAAACATTTCTGGTTAAGCCTTTGTAAATGTGCCTGATCAAGAGTGTTCAACAGTTTAAAACCTTTGTTGAATGGAGATTCAGTTAGTTGAACCTTTGTTGAATGGAGATACGCTTAGTTGAACCTAGGTATGGGCCGGTATGAGATTCTGGCGGTATGATAACCAACCACCAAGAAAAACTATCACAGTTTCATGGTATGGCGGTATTGTGATTACAGCTCTAAAATGTTCCTAAAAGGAAGAAAAATAAAGACAGACATGTTAATTTAATCTGAATATACACTGTAATGACAGTGTGAGGGGTCGGGATACTCTACGCTGCAGCTGCACCACCTGAGGGATTTCTGACCAGCACTTCCTGTCTTTGACCAGACAAAAAACAGCTCATACCTTAGGAACGGTATGACAGAAAATTTGGCCTTTGTTGAATGGAGATTCACTAAGTTGAACCTTTGTTGAATGGAGATTCAGTTAGTTGAACCTTGTTGAATGGAGATTCACTTAGTTGAACCTTTGTTGAATGGAGATTCACTAAGTTGAACCTTTGTTGAATGGAGATTCACTAAGTTGAACCTTTGTTGAATGGAGATTCAGTTAGTTGAACCTTGTTGAATGGAGATTCACTTAGTTGAACCTTTGTTGAATGGAGATTCACTAAGTTGAACCTTGTTGAATGGAGATTCACTTAGTTGGACCTTAATTGCCCTGTATCCATACAAGAATTGGCCCTGATCAAATTCTCCAATGGATTCCCAATTTTGGCAACTGACAAAACCACTAAGAGATTTGTCACTCAAATGCAAAGCCTGCTGTATCCTGCTGTAAAGACATGACATAGTTCTTAAGTTGGACATCTGTCACCATCACTGTCTAACTCTCTTTCTCTGTCTCTATCTCACTCATCGATTTTCCTCTCTGTCAGTTCAACTGAATAAATGTACCCTCTCTCTGTGTCTTTCTATCTCTGTCTTCTCTATATATCAAGATGCCAGAGAGGCTGGTTCCCTGCAGCAAAGTGCTCTCTTCCCGCAGCTATAGGATAGGGTCTCATCAAAAGAATGATGCATTATTTATCCCAGATTAGACACAGAGGTTCGCTGGTGCTTTTTGTGTCTGCCTTTTGAAGTCTTGGCACAGGCGAAGAGAAGGGACAAAAGGGAATATAATGTAATCTAGGAAAAAAGCAGGGTAAACAATGAGAAGATGGCAGGGGAGCTAACTCTGATTGAAGCCTTTCCTGCGTGTCCCTGCTCAGTTGATGAGCTCATTCATTCGTCTTTTGTCTTCTACCTGTGTTTACATATTCACCCATCTTTACACATATCCATCAATCAGTGAACACAGGCTGGTTGTAATTTAGAAGGGATTACAGAAAATACTACCTCTGATCCATTCTGCTCCTGCTTATTAACTGAGAACAGATTTGCACCGGTGAGTCTCTGACCTGACTCATTAGGGCACAGCTTGGCCTGATCATTTTCTAGAGGAGATATCTGTGGGACAACAGGGAGGAATGACACCGGAGTACGAGTGTCTAACAGCATTGAGGCAAATTTTATTTGACCAAAATAAGTACAAATCAATGGACAAGTTTGTGTTTGTGTGTGTGTGTGTGTGTGTGTGTGTGTGTGTATGTGTGTGTGTGTGTGTGAGAGAGAGAGAGAGAGAGAGAGAGAGCGAGCGCGTTTGCGTGTGAGAGCAAGAAGTAAGTGGAGTGTGATGAAATGAACTCATGATGCCTCAGTGACTCTTCTGAACCATTAGCTCGCTTTCCAGTCTGTGCACAGCAAAGGTACACCATACATACACACATATACACACATATACACACATATACACACATATACACACACACATATACACACACACTCTGTATCAGGACTGGTATGAAAGCTTCATATTTTTGGAGAAAGAACGGAAATGTGTCAAATGTCAAGTATCAAAAGTTGACTTTGAATATTTGGTCAGATTATTTTCCTGATCTAAAATATAACTTTTCAAGTTTCAGACTTTTGTTTGTTTCAGGACAAACTTCTTGTGTTAACATAAGAATAAAAGGGAAAGTTTTAGGTTGAATTTCTAACTGGAATGATACTTAGAGCTGGATGATATAGATAAAATCAAATATCACAATCATTTTGACCAAATACCTCAATATCGAAACAATAGGGAAGAGTATTGGTGCTTTCACAAAATACTGAAGCAATGAGATTTTTGATAAATGACCATCTGTAATTTGGATATAATGACTAAGTGGGACAGCTGGGAATAGTCGGTAAATTCAAAAAATTACATCATTTTACTGTAATGCAGCCTTTAAAACCAGGAAAAGACACTTCTTCATTTTTTGTGGCCACTGACATATCATCAGCTTTTAAATTGATATATTGAAACAGTTTCAACATATCTATTTAGTTTCTTATTTCCACATTTAGCACTTACAGAGCAACATTAGCATTCATTCGGAGTCGTGTTTCTATCCACCTGCTGAATTTAAGTTCAATACTCATTCCCTTTTACCTCCTGAGGGAAATATCTGGCTCTTTAGCTGCTAAATGCTCCACTGTGTTCACCTGCTAGTCTACAGCTACCTGTGTCTGTTTCTGTTTGGTGCTGAGCAGGTAGTGTACAGTCTTTCTTAAGTTTTTTTCTCTGAAACGAGCTGCCTGCTGCGGTTGAAAACGACACTATAAGAGTGCTGAGAGTGAACCAGTGAACAGTAAAGTAAAGCAGCTGAACAATGAGTTGCTATAAAGCTCCGTAAAGCTGAGTGGAGCTGCAGAGTGACTGATAATGCTCTGCAACTTCATGACCAAGAGGCACCACATTACACACTGTCAGCTGATACATTGTTACATGAAAGATAATGGTTATTGTTGCTTTACGGTTGCATGGAAGTTATACTTGTTTACACCAGGCGGGGAGTTCTGGTCCTCTGAAATGAGGCCAACGCAGAAGTAACTTAGAACTGCATTCTATCAAAAGGCCACCAGGGGGTGACCGTCTCTATACAAGTCAATGGAGAATTCACCAACTTCTCACTTGATTTCTAACCTCAGTAAACGTTTTCAAAATGTGTTTATGGTCTGAATCGCTAGTTTAAAGCCTTCTTCAATGCAGTATGATGTTCATTTGGGACATTTTGGCCTCCCTGATTTTATATTTGACGATAAAGCAGGGTATGCATTAGGCCGTGGCTACGTCCTGATTGACAGGTTGATTGCCCAATGTCCTCCAGATCCAGCCCTCGCAACTTATAGCAACCTCCCCGCTCCGCCCATGGCTCCGCCTCATGCCCATATAAGTAGAATCTATGTTTTTATTTTTCCCAGCATGCACCTGAAATTTTCAAGTTGGCGCTGCCTAGATTCGAAACTATTGGCTTCTGAGCAGCAGTCCACAAACCAATGGGTGACGTCACGGATGTTACGTCCATTTCTTTTATACAGTCTATGGTTTACACTGTCAATTCAGTAAAAGAGGGTCATGATGAAAGATGAAATCCACCTATCTTGTGTGGAGTTTTTATGTTCTTTCTGTATCTGCTTGGGTCTAATCCTGTGATAGACTAGTGACCAGTCCAGAGTTTTCCCCGCACTGGTAAAGCAGGTGTAGAAAATGATAGTGGAAGGTGGATGTTTTATGTTATCAGGCTCAGGTGTAGCTGTGACTTCACAGACGACCGAGCAAAGAGGAGGCAAACTGTCTTCCATTTCTGGAGCCAGGTAAGGACACAGACAGAGCGTGTCCTTCTGTGGACCGAAACGCCAGACTGAACAGTCTCCTCCTCTCCAGATGGGGCGATCCAGGCTCACAGAAATCAAAACTGATGGTGTGTTTGGGCGCTTCATGTTAACCGGAGAGAATTTTAAATATTAAGAGGAAATTCAGTTAAGTTTCATGACATAGGTGGACCTACGGGTGCCCTCTCTATCAGGTTCATTTAAACTTAGTCACTCAGTCACGTTAGAGGAGGTTTTCATGAAGCTGATAGGGAGGACAAGCTATCAATCTATCAGTCATGGAGATGGACAGATTGACAGCTTGCCCTATCAGCTTCATGAAACTTCTTTGCTTACCTGACTGACGTTATGCTACATTACATACGTGCTTCCAGAAGTCGGTTTTGTGCAAGATCAAAGTTAGAAATTATGGCTAAAGATGATTAACCTATGTTTGGATCAGACCATATTTCAAGAGAAGTTGCAGCAGGATGCTTGTGAAAGACAAGAGTGAGATTATCCATGTTGTGATTGAATGCCTTAACAACTTCAGATATCATCAACCTTTTCAACTCAGAACCTAGAAGACTCCACCTTGTGTTAGCATAAATAAGGTGTAGCATGTTATAATGGCATTTCTGTGAGACATTTGTGAATTATAACATATTCATTGTTCAATTTGTGTTTTTAGCTACTCTCTTAATGAGGGTTATGCTGTGTTGGATCATGTTAATTGCTCTTTTATGTATAGATAGCCATTCATCTGACTGACTCATTGTTACACCTGTGATATTTTGACCTAAGTTCTTAGCATACAAAAATATACTACCAGTCCTTCCATATTATTTTTTATACATATTTAAGCTTTAAAAAACTTGGGCCCATCCAGATTTTCCATTCTCAGTTATTAGCCAAGTTCTGTATCCTCCACTGTTTATGATACCGAAACTTAACCCTTAAACAGACAACGTGCACCAGCAGATACACACTCTTTAACCTTCCTGTCATCCTCCCGGGTCCTTCCTCTGTCCTTCCTTCCTTCCTTCCTTCCTTGCTCCCTCCCTTCTTCCCTCCTTTCCTTCCTACCTTCCTTCCTTTCTTCCTCTCTCCTTTCCTTCCTTCTTCCCTTCCTTCCTTTCTTTCTCCCTCCTTCTTCCCTCCTTTCCTTCTTTCCTTCCTTCTTCCTCCCTCCTTCCCTTCCTTCTTCCTCCCTCCTTCCTTTCTTTCCTTCTTCCTCCCTCCTTCCTTTCCTTCCTTCTTCCTCCATTCCTCCCTCCTTTCCTTCCTTCTTCCTCCCTCCTTCCCTTCCTCCCGCCTTTCCTTCCTTCCTCCCTCCTTTCCTTCCTTCCTTCCTTCCCTCCTTTCCTTCCTCCCTTCCTCCCGCCTTTCCTTCCTTCCTTCCTTCCCTCCTTTCCTTCCTTCCTTCCGTCCTTACTTACTTTAGGTGCAAATGACACAACTAGTAAGGCCTGTTTAAGGGTTAAAGTGTGAATTGTAAATAGAGACTCGGCGAGAAGGAGACATTGGAGATTAAAACTTAGAGGCTGGTGATATTGTTGTATCTTATTTCATAAAACAACAGCAGCTTATTGGCTTCTGTCTGTGTTAACATATCAGTACTAACATCTCACAAGCAGTACATTAAACCGCTGATGTACAGTATCAATAAAGCAACGGATATAAAGCACATGCATACGGTATGAATCTGAGTTATTTAACTGAGTGTACTGCAGCGTGGACACAGAGAGGTAAAAATGAATTAGATTAAGAGTAAGAAAGAGAGAGTGAGAGGAGATATAGATATTCAATAAAATGTGCTGAAAGGCCATTAACTCAAATTATATTAACCAAGCTGTGTTAGGAATGATGCGAGTCCTTATCATTGATAAGTCTGGAAATGGCTTGATGTCATTTTATATCAGCGCTGTTCAATGTCAATTATGAAACCATTGATCCTCTGCCAACATATGAAGCTTTACCCGGGCTGCCTATATTTAACCCTTTATTGGGCAAATAATTATATTTGGTAACTTCTGTAAATATCCCAAAATATCCTTCCTTCATTTCTTCCTTCCTTCCTTTCCTTCCTCCCTGCCTTCTTTCTTCCCTTCCTCTTTTCCTTTCTCCCTCCCTCGTTCCTTATTTCCTCCGTCCTTCCTTCCATCTGTCCTTCCTCCCTCCCTCCTTCTCTCCTCCCTTCCTTCTTTCATTCCTCCATCCCCCTTTCTTCTTCCTTTCCTTCCTTCCATCTGTTCTTCCACCCTCCCTCCTTCTCTCCTCCCTTCCTTCTTTCCTTCCTCCATCCCCCTTTCTTCTTCCTTTCCTTCCTTCCATCTGTTCTTCCTCCCTCCCTCCTTCTCTCCTCCCTTCCTTCTTTCCTTCCACCATCCCCCTTTCTTCTTCCTTTCCTTCCTTCCATCTGTTCTTCCTCCCTCCCTCCTTCTCTCCTCCCTTCCTTCTTTCCTTCCACCTTCCCCCTTTCTTCTTCCTTTCCTTCCTTCCATCTGTCCTTCCTCCCTCCCTCCTTCTCTCCTCCCTTCCTTCTTTCCTTCCTCCATCCCCCTTTCTTCTTCCTTTCCTTCCTTCCATCTGTTCTTCCTCCCTCCCTCCTTCTCTCCTCCCTTCCTTCTTTCCTTCCACCATCCCCCTTTCTTCTTCCTTTCCTTCCTTCCATCTGTTCTTCCTCCCTCCCTCCTTCCTTCTCTCCTCCCTTCCTTCTTTCCTTCCTCCATCCCCCTTTCTTCTTCCTTTCCTTCCTTCCATCTGTTCTTCCTCCCTCCCTCCTTCTCTCCTCCCTTCCTTCTTTCCTTCCTCCATCCCCCTTTCTTCTTCCTTTCCTTCCTTCCATCTGTCCTTCCTCCCTCCCTCCTTCTCTCCTCCCTTCCTTCTTTCCTTCCACCATCCCCCTTTCTTCTTCCTTTCCTTCCTTCCATCTGTTCTTCCTCCCTCCCTACTTCTCTCCTCCCTTCCTTCTTTCCTTCCTCCATCCCCCTTTCTTCTTCCTTTCCTTCCTTCCATCTGTCCTTCCTCCCTCCCTCCTTCCTTCTCTCCTCCCTTCCTTCTTTCATTCCTCCATCCCCCTTTCTTCTTCCTTTCCTTCCTTCCATCTGTTCTTCCTCCCTCCCTCCTTCTCTCCTCCCTTCCTTCTTTCCTTCCTCCATCCCCCTTTCTTCTTCCTTTCCTTCCTTCCATCTGTTCTTCCTCCCTCCCTCCTTCTCTCCTCCCTTCCTTCTTTCCTTCCTCCATCCCCCTTTCTTCTTCCTTTCCTTCCTTCCATCTGTTCTTCCTCCCTCCCTACTTCTCTCCTCCCTTCCTTCTTTCCTTCCTCCATCCCCCTTTCTTCTTCCTTCCTTCCTTCCTTCTTTCTTCCCTTCCTCCCTCCCTCCTTCTCTCTTTCTTTCCTCCCCCCTACCTTCCCTCCTTCCTTCTTTCCTCCGTCCTTCCTTCCTTTCCTTCCTCCATCCTTCCTTCCTTCCTCCCTTCCTTCCTCCCTTCCTTTCAATGTATCAATGCTCCCTCAGTCCTTTCCAATGTAATTACCCATGAGCACAGTAAGAAGAAAAAGAAAAGAAAAAAAAAAAAGAGTACATTTCATGATAATATGGGTTTTGCAATCATCCTCGAATGTAGAAGATTCAACTTCATCATCTGCGTTTAGAGGCTGAACAAGTTAAAGTCATTATCTGACTCTGAATGACAGCATATGGTTGGAGGGCGTCCATCCGCAAAAGCGAGAACTCAATTAACACTTGACACAATAACCCTAGCTCACTCTCTGTCTCATCAAACAGCTGTGAACAACAGATGAGACTGTATTCATCATAGCCATTAGATAAATAAATAAACAAACAAGTAAAAAAAAAAAACCCCAAACAGTTTTTAACCCCTCGGCCTTTAATTTGATGCTTTTAAAGCTTTTAAATCGAGCGGGGTGAGAAGTGCATTTGCATAACTTCCCCTTACTGGAGAAAAAAAAGGAATCATGTGGCCCTATCAGTGTGTAATTATAGCTATAACAACATAAAAGAGCACAGCTGCCAGGTGCAAGGTTTCCATTTAGAGGCAGTGATGAGATGTTTTGTGTTGTTGTCTGTTATCAGGTTTAAAAAGGACGTAAACGCGGCCTTCTATACGACATCTTTATCTTCACGCTCACGTCTCTCGCCATGCTCAGGTTTTTAATGTGTTACTGCCTCATTGGTGAAGATACAAGATAAAGACTGGACAGAGGGAGTTGTCCTCGAGTCAAGGAAGGGAGGAAGGGAGAAAGGAAGGAAGGGAGGAAGAAGAAAGGAAGGGAGGGAGGGAGGAAGGAAGGGAAGAAGGAAAGGAAAGAAGGAAGGACCGAGGAAAGGAAAGAAGGAAGGAAAGGAGGGAGGAAGGAAAGGAAAGAAGGAAGGACCGAGGAAAGGAAAGAAGGAAGGACCGAGGAAAAGAAAGAAGGAAGAAAAGGAGGGAGGAAGGGAGGAAGAAGGAAGGAAAGGAGGGAGGGAGAAAAGGAGGAAGGGAGGAAGAAGAAAGGAAGGGAGGGAGGAAGGAAGGAAAGGAGAGAGGAAGGAAGGGAGGAAGGAAAGGAAAGAAGGAAGGACCGAGGAAAGGAAAGAAGGAAGGAAAGGAGGGAGGAAGGAAAGGAAAGAAGGAAGGACCGAGGAAAGGAAAGAAGGAAGGAAGGGAGGAAGGAGGAAGGAAAGGAGGGAGGGAGAAAGGAAGGAAGGGAGGAAGAAGAAAGGAAGGGAGGGAGGAAGGAAGGAAGGGAGGAAGAAGGAAGGAAAGGAGGGAGGGAGAAAGGAAGGAAGGGAGGAAGAAGAAAGGAAGGGAGGGAGGAAGGAAAGGAAAGAAGGAAGGACCGAGGAAAGGAAAGAAGGAAGGAAAGGAGGGAGGAAGGAAGGAAGGGAGGAAGAAGGAAGAAAGGAAGGAAGGAAGGAAGGATGGAGGAAAGAAGGAAGGAAGGGAGGAAGGGAGGGGGCTGCCACTACTCCAAAGTCTCCTCACTTAGCACTGTTCCTGGGAGCTTGTTTTTTTTTTGCTGTTTTTAATGCCATCTGATGATCATCCAGAATTCAAAGAACCTTGACTTTTTACCAGCTGGTGGAAGCTCGTGTTTCACTCACACGACCCCGAGAACAGCGACATCAGTCCCTACTGCTTTGACCTTTAGTGGCGGCCAACATAGCAGCAGTTCACAAAACCCTTTGAACTGCTAGCCTAGCTTAGCCAGGCTTCAGCAGCAGAGGCAGAACAGGCAGTAGAGTGATAAGGGAGGGCTGTAAACTTGCTCCAAACACTACTATGCTTATTGTGGTAATAATATATAATAATATGTAATATATAATTATAATAGGAATAGGATTTTTTACATTGCCTCATGGTTTTGGGGGATGGTGCAACAGAGAAGATGATTTTTGATTTTTTACAAATTGCTTTGGAGACAGAATTACTGGATTTCCTCAGGATAATAGAAAATAACTGAAATTGTAATGAACACTATAAAAATGGGACGAGGACCAACTTGTAATGTGATAAAGTTAATGTATACATAAAGTAATATACTAACTAAAACAGGTGTATTGAGTTAGATACTATCATCTTAACTTGAGTGGATTGTTTCATGTCATCCAAGCATAGTTTGTTGCTCAATAATCAGATAAAATATAATACAAAAAACTTCAATACTAAACATTTTACAACACAAACACGTACACACATACACACACACACACACACACACACACACACACACACACACACACTGTCACACTGTGTGACCTCTCAGCCGAGGCCGCATTGTGTATTCTGATGGGCGCTCCCTGGTCTCTGCTCTCTATCACTCTCACTTCAATTTTACATAATAGAGGCCAGGTCATTCATTAGCCTTCCTTAAACTGTCGATTGGAGGAAGAACGAGAGGGACGAGAGAGTATCGGTTAGAATGAGAGAGAGAGAGAGAGAGAGAGGAACAGGCTGTCTCTGTGTAACAACTGATAGGCTGCTAAAGCCTTTTATGCCAGTGTGATTTAAAGCCAAGCCATTCTTTCACTGCTGGTAGTTAAGAGGGAAATAAAGTCTGCTTAATCTTCTATTTAATCTCACACTCACAACCTTCCACACGTCAAAACACACTGGCACAAAAGCACACACACTGCTTTGGATGACATTTTTATTGAATGTTTGATATGTGTATCCTCATTCATTTTTCATTATGCCAAGAATGTTTCATCCACTTTTTTTTTTTTTTAGCTCAGTGATCTGCAACTTTACCCTCTTTCATCATGAAGCCTTTTTACTGTTTTTTTTTTAACTTCCTCTTTTCACACTTCTTCATCTCTTCTGTCTTGTAGTCTGCAGTCTGATGTATGAACTTTTGGAGCCATTTAAAGGATGGTCTTTCTGCTGGTGTTTGCACAAACCATGAATTTATTGCCTTCATTCATTTCTATACAAACAGTAAAATATAATATGAGATTTTACAATTACTGCAGAAGACTCCACCCATCATCACATGCCACCTGTACATTGTTGTGCTTGTCTGACTCTGGCATATAAGAAGAAGTGTATTATTAAGTTGTCAGACTCATGATAGTCTTAGTTCATTTCCTTATTGGCTGCATACTTCACTGAAAGTCTGAGAACATGACCGCAGTCATTGTATTATTCTGCTGACAGTATTGTTTTTTTTGTGGAGTAACAGCTGCTTATGGACTGAATATTGTTCTTTGATCAAGTTAGTTCATGTTTTTTTGGGGATTTCTGGGGTTAGAGCAACTTGTCTACACAGTGACGTCACCCATTGGTTTGTGGACTGCTGCTTCGAAGCCAATAGCCATCTTGAAAATTTCAGGTGCATGCTGGGAAAAATAAAAACACGGATTCTACTTATATGGGCATGAGGCAGGGCCATGGGCGGAGTGGGGGAGGTTGCTATGGTTGCGAGGGCTGGATCTCGAGGACATTGGGCAATCAACCTGTCAATCATGACGTAGCCACGCCCTAATGCATACCCTGCTTTATCGTCACATATAAAATCAGGGAGGCCAAAATGTCCCAAATGAACATCATACTGCGTTGAAGAAGGCTTTAAACTAGCGATTGAGACCATAAACACATTTTGAAAACGTTTACTGAGGTTAGAAATCAAGTGAGAAGTTGGTGAATTCTCCATTGACTTGTATAGAGACGGTCGCCCCCTGGTGGCCTTTTGATAGAATGCAGCTCTAAGTTACTTCCACGTTGGCCTCATTTCAGAGGACCTGAACTCCCCGCCTGGTTGTTTGTAGCCTTAATGTTGCTCGGCTAGTGAGTGTCTGAAAGTCTAATTATTGTGAGTGTGAAGGACTTCTCTGAGTGTGTTCTGTAACGTGTTTTTCTGCCACAGAGGAAATAAATTAATGACAAGTGAAAATGAGTCCAAAGCATCTTCCAAAGTCTCTGCTGCAGAAATCTCAAGCTGCCAAATATCACTGTCACAAATGATGAAGAGCTCAAAAAGACAAACAGACAACTTATTAATGTGAACTGCCGGAGAAAATATATTTTGACAGCTTCCAAGAGGAAAAGTGTGTGTATGTGTGTGTGTGTGTGTGTGTGTGTGTGTGTAACTATACTATGATGTAAGTTATATTCAAGAAGTTTTTTTCCCAAAACAGGTGTTGGTGTTAAAAGGGGGGTTTATCTGATATTTGGACCAATGCAGTTTTTTTAGGACCTAATTATTTTATAACATCTGCGGTTGTAGAAGCAGAGTGGGTTTTTTTTTGGTACAACTTCATCTACTTTCAAGATGCACGGTAAAACTCCTGCAACACTTGTAGTGTAGTATTTAGTGTTGCTGGAGTTTTGTCCTCTCTTAAAGCTCCAGTTGGTAACTTTGAGGAGAGAGAGGACTTAGCATTAATTTGAAGAAGTACAACTTTCAGATCCCTCCCCCTCCCTCTCCGCTGCACTCCTGCCCTGCCTCCAAAGTCCCTCCCCCAGAGGAGGCTGACGTGCGCGTGACGGCATGCGACCACGTGCACGCGACCACGTGCATGTGATCAGTAATACATGAACTACACTCCACACAGCTATATATAAAACGCTTTACAGTGACTTTCACATGGCTATAGCTTACCTAGAAACTAGAGATATGAGCTTGACCGAGCTGAGGAGGAAGGGGGAGGGGCCTGTGAGGAGGAAGGGGGAGGGGCCTGTGAGGAGGAAGGGGGAGGGGCCTGTGTGCGTGAGCAGTGATTGGCAGCTGTCAGACACTCCATCAGACACAATCCTGGCTCTGATTGGGTCTTTTTTCGGGCCGCGGTGGATTCTGGCAATTTGCAGTAGGAGCAGTAGGCGGGGCTAAATGAGCCTGTTTCTTTTACAGATTACTAGTTTCATGTAATGCTGTCTTTACATAGTGACAGTCTTAGCAAATATGACAAAAAGTTACTTTTATAAGACTTACCACCAACTGTAGCTTTAATATCAGATGTTTAATTTACTTTTTTAATGTTGCTACTGCAATGGTTTGAATGGCTTTGTTAATTTACACAGCAAGGCCAAATTCATTACCACTGCAGCTCTACTTGCTCAAAACACAAAAACACACACACACACACACACACACACACACACACACACACACACACACACACACACACACACACACACACACACACACACAAAACACACACTAACACACACTAACACAGACTGGTCTCCAGCTTAATGGCCTCAGGGCCATAGTCGCCCCCGGAGAGTTTTGGTATGCGTCACTTTCCATTTTGTCTTCCGAACAGAATGTGTGTGTCAGGTTGTGTGTGTGTGTGTGTGTGTGTGTGTGTGTGTGTGTGCGCACTCATGTGTCAAAGTCTGTCTGTCTGTAAGAGATAATAAGGCAGTGTGTGATTCACCCAGCTGACCCTCCGCACTTACTGTAACCAGCAAGTCCAGTGAATTGGCAGCTAGACTGGAAAAGTGGGAGCACATTTTCTAATGAAGTGTGTCACACAGTTCGACTTCCTCCCCAAATGGGCTTCGAACTTGTTCCTCAACCCTCAACAATAACAAGCCCTGCACTGCCAGGAGGAGTCGGTGCTGAAGTCACACTAAATCGGGCGTTGCGATGGAAATGCAAGGGTTAGAATTGACCAAAATGAGGGGAGTGTATTTAGGCTGCAGGGGCGCCACAGTGACCTGCGGTGAGAAAGTTGAATCAGAATCAACTTTTGGAAGAAGACAACCCAAAATCACGACGTGGTGGTCAATCACAGCCAATGATTGGAGCCAACGAGTGGAGGACATTTTTTCTTTGTTTGATTTGTTTGTTAAAAAGTTAGGGACTTCTTAAAAATGAAAAATCCTTTCTCAATGTTTGCTTTTTGGAAGCTAAAAGATGTACAGTACAGCCGGCTTATGGAAAAAATGAAAAACCTTGTGTTCCTTCACAGTGAACTGTCAGGAATGTCTTTTTATTTTGCTTTAGAAAAGATAAGCTATACCTCAAAGAACAAGGACTGATAAGTTTTGGAAAATATGGAAGGTAGAACGGCTGGAATGAAGAGTTGATCTGAGGATTTATTTATTTATTTTTAATTTATTATTATTTATGTATTTGTATTGTTATTATTTGTATTATTATTTTTATTTTATTTATTTATTTTTAATTTATTATTATTTATGTATTTGTATTGTTATTATTTGTATTATCATTTTATTTTATTTATTTTTAAATTTATTATTATTTATTTATTTGTATTATTATTTTATTTTATTTATTTATTTTTAATTTATTATTATTTATTTATTTGTATTGTTATTATTTGTATTATTTTATTTTATTTATTTATTTTTAATTTATTATTATTTATTTATTTGTATTATTATTATTTGTATTATTATTTTATTTTATTTATTTATTTTTAATTTATTATTATTTATGTATTTGTATTGTTATTATTTGTATTATTATTTTATTTTATTTATTTATTTTTAATTTATTATTATTTATGTATTTGTATTGTTATTATTTGTATTATTATTTTATTTTTATTTATTTATTTTTAATTTATTATTATTTATTTATTTGTATTGTTATTATTTGTATTATTATTTTATTTTATTTATTTATTTTAATTTATTGTTATTTATTTATTTGTATTATTATTATTATTATTATTTTATGTATTTATTTTTTAGTGTGTTTGTTTTTACTTTTATTTCATGTTTTTGTTTTTTTTTTACTTTTACTATCTTTTTTTGTTGTTAATTTTATTTATTTATTTATTTATTTTTTTCTCACAGTTAATTGTATTTATTTTCATCTACTGTATTTCCTGTTTGATTATCATTATTATTGCTATTATAATGACCTATATGTGCCTTCTTGTTCTGTATTGTTCTCTGTAAAACTAACAAAATGTAATAAACAAAATAATTAAAATAAATAAAAAAATAAAAAAATAAGGTTTTGGTGACGGTTTGGTTGCTTTCCTCATTTCCTTCCATCCTTCCTTGCTTGCTTCCTCCTTTCCTTCCTTCCTCCCTTCCTTTTCTCCTTACTTATTACCTCTTTTCCTACCTCTCTCCCTCCTTACTCCTTTCTTCTCCTCCTCCCACCTTAATCATGTCCTTCCTTGCTCCATCTGTCCCTCCCTCCCTCCCTCCTAACTCCTTTCCTTCCTTCCTCCTTCCTTCTCTCCTTACTTCCTTCCTCTTTTCCTACCTCCCTCCCTCCTTATTCCTTCCTTCCTTCCTCCTTAATCATGTCCTTCCTTGCTCCGTCCGTCCCTCCCTCCCCCCTTATTCCTTTCCTTCCTTCCTTCTCTCCTTCCTTCCTTCCTCTTTCTTTAAAATTTCCTTCGTTCTTCCCTCCTTCCCTCTTTCTTTGCTCCATCCTCCTTCCATACCTTCTTTCATCATTTCCTTCCATCCTTCCTTGCTTGCTTCCTCCTTTCCTTCCTTCATCCCTTCCTTTTCTCCTTACTTATTTCCTCTTTTCCTACCTCTCTCCCTCCTTACTCCTTTCTTCCTTCCTTCCTTCCTCCTTAATCATGTCCTTCCTTGCTCCGTCCGTCACTCCCTCCCCCCCTTATTCCTTTCCTTCCTTCCTTCCTTCTCTCCTTCCTTCCTTCCTTCCTTCCTTGACCTGAGGACAACAGGAGGGTTAACACTGTCTATAAATGAAGCAAATATGGATATGGGCAGAATCAAATACTTCAATATCAATATCGCGACAGTATTGTAGGGATGACTGTTGGTGCTTTCACAAAATAATAAGTCAGTAATGTAAAGTTAATTACATTTTGACTGTACTGCAGCCTTTAAAAGCAGGTTAAAACAGCCCTTATCCCATATCAAGATATTACCCATATTCAAAATATAAGATGATTCCTATAAAATATTGTGATATCGTTATAATATCGATATTGCCCAGCCCTACCAGCAAGCGTGACTGTTCAAGGCTTCGTCCAAACATCAGTCATGAAAGTACAAAATGTATTGTTTCAAGCACTAAATTATAACAATAAAACACATTAACACTTCATGGGAACTCCAGCAGGAGTTTTCAGTTTGAAACAGTGTTTTGGCAACTTGGCATTAAT
>JAJDFG010000192.1:0-25114 GCA_021039105.1 Scomber colias
CTCAAATCTAAAGGATAACAAGTACAAGTCTCCATCCCTTCTTTCTTAAATTTTATTTTATTCTCCGACCTGACTGTTGACTTGTCCGTTCCTTTCACTTTGAAGCACTTTAAGACAAGTGCTGTATACCCACCCACCTCCACCTCTGTATCTAGAGCTGTGTTGGCTGTAAAGATGTAACATTGCCTTACATCCAACCCCATCACTCACCCAGCGGTTAAAGCCAAGCATCACAACCATCACCAGTGACTTAACAGCAGTCAACTGCATCTGGAAGCTACAGTGGCCAAAATTACAATAACTGCAGCTCTGAACCCCACCTCCTCTCTCCGCCTGCCTCAATCTCAACTCCACCAGTGTTGCTTTTCCTGTCGAGAAAAAATCTCACCGGATGGATTTAGTTAACACCTGCCTGCATGGTGATCCAGTAAGCAGCCAAAACCCAGTTGGCTAGATAACTCCAAATAAATCCATAAAAGATGAAGTTAAGTCATGTGACGGAGCGTGATGGTCAACCAGGAGTTCCAGAGCAACCTTGTTAAAGGGCGGGTACATAATTTTTGGGAGTTTTTGAGGTCTTTGTATCATCCTGTGGCTTCAGATTAGTGTTCCTTATTTATTCAAATCCAAAAATTACAATTTTGGTTGAAGTTACAGATGTATTATAAGAGCTGGATACTGGACCGAAAATGGTAGCCATTCTGTACAATTGGAATTACTCAGCTGGCGCATACATCAAAAAAGTTTCTAGCTTCCACGTTTGGTTCCGTGAGAGGCCCACTGAGTACACATAGCACTGTTTCCCACCTTCGGTCGGCCCACAGACTTTAAATTGTGATGATGTCAAATATTTTTAAATTGCTTTTCTTGACTCAAAGAAAGTTTCTCCATGGATCAAAAATTCATACAGTTTTACAGATGTCTCTTTTATAATGGTGGTCTATGATGGAAATGCTTTTTGGGATGCAGGGGGATTTTTCACCTCAGTTCCACAAGTGGCCACCAGTGGTGTGAATCTGATTGATACAAGAAGTCAGATCAATATGAAGTCCCTTTTTTTTATTTAGAAAGTACTTTAAAAATCTGAATGTCAACAATACATGTTAAACATAAATGTCTTCAAGTAGACCAAAATAAGTGAACAGTATAGATGTGGTAGGGGTGAAGCTCATCTGCCTGTATGAGAGTAACAAACTGAAGGTGGAGTGCAGCTGTTTGTTATCATGTCTCCATGATATCTGATGCATTGTATAATCAATTTCAACACCGCTAGTGGCCACTGGGATATATAAGCTTCAAGACTGAGCAGTGGAGCTTTTATCCAGCTGTTCTAATACATCCAAGGTCCAAGTACGTATGTCTTAGCCTCAAAATGCCGTTTTTCCCCAAACCCTTATAAAAATGTTTTCTCATTCATGTAACCTGATGTAGGTTTTCAGCACGACATTGTTATCCTGGAACCCTGCTACCCATCAACCCATATGAACCTGATTATCCAGTAGCCACAGAGATGGACAGGGAACTCCCTGTGCTGCTGCTCAGCTAAACTTAAATAGATAGATACACAGACGGAGCAGTCACTGTAGCTGCTGCTCCTCAAAGTAAAAAAAAAACAAAAAACTCTTCTCGTGTCAGTTACCGGCTCTGGATCAGAATCGGATCAGAGCAGAATCTGGTGTGACTCTGCTCCAGAGCTCCCAGTACTCAGCAGCTCCACTTCGTCCAGTTCATTTCTAAAGATCTCACACACTGAGACTAAGAGCTGTGGCATCACTCATTATATCAGGACAATTTCTGCTTTCTCTTACAGCAAGCAAACATGTTAGGATACTGTCAGCAAACTGGGTGGGTGTGGGTGGGTGGGTGTGGGGTGGGGGAGTTGTTGGTGGTGGTGGGGAGGTGGTGTCACGTCACTGCTCTTTTGCTAACAGCTGAGTGGGCGTTTTCCATGTGATCAAACCCTGGACAGGAAGGCAGGTGGAGTCATCCTTTAATAACAGTTTAATCATGGATCCAGTATGTAGTTCTGTCGGAGGTTATCTCGCTAACACGGTGTTCATTGAAATACCCACAATTCTACTGACATTGTATTTTCTCTTTTTAAAAGTTGTTTCTATTTTTATTCATGACATGTTTTCATTGTTGCTTTCTCTCTCCTTGTAAAGTGTCTTTGAGTATTTAGAAAAGTGCTATACAAATAAAATGTTTTATTATTATCACCATCAGTGCTGGTTTCCTTACGATAAAGATAACTAGCACCTGCCTCATCTCTTCTCACACACAAAAAACTGATTTAGAAAGTTTTGTGATAATCAGAGGTACATGCAGCTTTCTGCCATCTAAGGAAACCTTATCAGCTGATGAAGAGCATGTGATACAGCCAAAAGCTTCACGACATGCAAGTAAGTGAACCTTGAGTGACCAAAATGTCTTATTTTTAACTTTTACCCCTTATTTGGAGGGATTTTGTGTTTGCTTCCAAATCGTGTAGTGTTTGAAAATGGCCACCAGGGGGTGTCGCGTCTTTTCCGTAGTCAAAAACAACCAATTTGAGATCCATTTATCTCTCAATTAAGTAACAGAGGCTTAATACAAACTTATTTAAAATATTAACTGTTGAAAAAAATGCCAATAAACATGATCAGAAGCCCCTTTAATGTTCCCTCCACCCAACCACAGAACTGAATGCACCAACATTTCTTATCACTAGATTACATTACAATGCACTTTCAGGCTCAACTGGTGCTGACGACAAGCTTAGTTCTGTTAATCTCCTACATAGTAACAAATTACTGTTTTTGTTTTTGACTGAATTAAACAAAACAAAAAAAGAATGTATAGTTCTGTGTGTTAGACCATCAGCTATACTAGGAAAGTTCAACACTTCAATAGATAATACCTTCATTATCAATCAGCAGAGACAAATGAGTTCAACAGATCAACACCTTCAACAAACATCCAGGTAAAGATTAGAAAGTGACAGCAATAACTGAGGATTCCATACATATATAATGTTTTTAAATCATACAGAGAACATTGCACTTACTCTCTAACAAGTTTCAAAGTAATAAGTTAGAAAATACTGAAAATATGTTAAAACAAATGATCACAATTTATTTTTTAGTTATTTATAATTTTGAGACATTAATAAAGCAGCATGATGACACAGTCCCTACAACATAGCCTAGTGGGACATGGAGAAGGCTTTAACATGGGCAACACCCTTCCACCCATCCGCCAACATCACACACATTTGTACACACACACTTAAAACCCACATATAACAATGCACCACACCTGAAGACAATACAGTTAACTACCAGGGAGTTCCACATGTTCAGCAGATGTTTAGTGTATGCAGGTTATGGACGTATGTCACTCAGCCTGAGATTCTTAACAGAGGTGATGAATGGAAGGCAGGTTTTAAAGCCTCTCCATGGGAATGGGAGCTTTTCTAGTTCCAAGAACTGCAGGAGATCCCTGATTCCACCTTAAAAGAATCAACTGTCTGCACCACAAATCCACAAATCTTTATTTCATCTCAATTTCATCAAATTTTTCATCCAAAAATGAATCAATTACTATCCAAGAGATAAGACATAATAGTAATATTCTAAAAACAATGAAGCAAATGTAATTAATTTTTTTTTAAATTCTAATACTTGACACCAGAATCCCAAAGCTTAAAAATTAGATCAGTCATATTTTTGAAAACAATCATAAAAAAGAAAATCATTCAATTTAAATTTGAAGATGATTCCACATGTTGAGATCATTTTATTTTGGACAAATCAAAGCAAATCTTTTTCACAATGAACAGCAGGTGGATCCAATCTGGTACTTTAAATACAATTTACAACTTTAAGGTACACTTAAATGTATTGTCAATTTTAGTTTTACTCCATATGTACATTTATTTAGTGTTGGTCTGTAATGAAGGTGCTTTGTAGTGGTGAAGTGGTTGTGTGCTCTCAACTTGATGGGAGCTTGGAGGTGATGAGTGGGGGGCAAGTAAGTAATGTTTTGTCCTCACAGCTGAATCCAGTTGTGTTGTCAGAAGCAGGACTGCTGATAACAGACTTTAATTGAATGCTTTATTGTAGCTGATATAGATCTAATAATAGGCTGTTTCCTGTTAGATCACCACAGGAAACGTCTTTAAAACCCAAACTGATGTAAGTCTGTCTAGATGTTCCATTTATTGGCTTTCATCCAAAACCTTAAAGACATATTTAAGCAATGTGTTTCATCTAAAATATAAATGCTGATTATTCTATTTTAGTTTATTGTTTTATACACATCGTCCTAAAGCTCCATGAGGTTGCTGCTTGTCAGAATGTCTCCATGTGTCTGACTATTCTCTGTACTGATCAATACTATCCTGATCTATGGATTCTAATCACTTTTTCAAACTAAAAGGATATTTATGAAAAAAGAAAAGAATAGGCTATTGTAGACTAATTGCTTCACATTCCACACCTGGATGATCCTAATATCAGAAATTGGCTGAAATCTAATTGATAACTTTAAATGAGAAAACTGGATCATTTTGAAGCATTTATTTAAAAATGTTTTAAAACTTAAGGATGTTTGTTTTACAGATATTTACAGAATTAAATCAAAGTGTTGAAAGTCATTGATTCATTTGTTATTAATATGATCATTATTATTTATATGACGTGACAGACAGCTTTATTTCACATATGTCAGCATAAAGTCAACAGGTGTTCGTCCATAATCCCACTGTATCAATATAATCCATCAATCTGCGTGCGCGCGGCGGGAACGCGCATTCGAATTCAACTCTCAAAGAAATGAACGAGCCGAGCCGCGCGCGCTTCCCGGGCTGTTTAAAGGTTGCGAAGGTTTCGGCCGCGCGACCCTCCGGTGCGAATCACCGTGAATTCATATCCGCTCCCTGTCGGATTAAGCACGTGAGCACTATCGATGCTGATTATTGATAAAAAAACGTTTGTCTTTTCGATGGCCGGGCTCGTGCTGTGCTGTGCCGGGGCCTCGTGCCGGCTGTAGGCCCGGGTAATAACAGCGGCTCCTTTAATCACAACACACCCGACTTGCACGCGCTACAAACGATTTCTGATATCTAATAATCAATACACTGAGTCTGCGTTAATTAGTACCAGCTCGTGATTGGATGTGATCAACCGGAAACGACACGAGTTTAGTCAAAACAATAAGACGCTTCTCTTCCAGACAGAGCTCATGAATTTAATTCATGTTTATTTTAAATACAGAAGTTAATTATTTGTAGTGTTTGCTCACATTCATTAATTTATTATAACATGAATATTTATAAGGAGAGAAAAGAAAGGGTCTCAACAGTCACACACAAGTTAAATAATAAAAAACGCCGATTAAGAAATTGGCTCCAAAATAAAAGTTGATAGTATTTAGACTACATGATGATACTTGTGTGTTTTGTGGGAGTTTCGAGTGTCGGGCCTCCGCAGGCCTCCTGGCTGAAGTCCCCACCCACATACACACCCACCTTCCCCCCACCCACCCCTCCTTAAACACCGGGGAGAGGAGTCCCGCGTTATCCGCACGGTGGCGCTAACGACACGGCGGCGCGCGTTTAATTGACTGGAGGCTGTTTTATTTTACAGCGTCTTTAACCACAAGCAGAATAAACAGCTTCTGTCATTTCAGGCTTCACTGACAACAGTCAAAGAACCAGTTCAAACGTTACAATTCACAATAAATCAACAAAGAAAAGAATAAATGTAAGTATTAGATATTTGATATTATATATTTATAGTTTTTTCGCACGATCAATTAATGTGAAACATTTGTTTAATAGCAACATTTACAACAATCCTCCTCCTCTTTCTTCTATTATTTCCTTTACCTTTCTTCGAATAACATAACGATCCTCACATCATTGACTCAAACTGAGCCTTTTAAAAGTAATTCTACTAGAAGAAAAACAGACATCTCGTGTTTCTAATCATGTAGAAAAACGTTGTTTTCCTTCTTTAAACTCTCTCTCTCTCTCTCTCTCTCTCTCTCTCTCTCTCTCTCTCTCTCTCTCTCTCTCTCTCTCTTTCTCTCTTTCTGTCGTGGTTAAACTAACTGATTATTCTCACTCATTTCAGGTGCAAATATGAAGCAAAAAAAAAAGTGTCATTTAATCCCGTTATTGATTTGTTTCTCCAGATCAGAAGAACCCCTGCCCCCCCCCACCTCCATCTCTCCTCCCCCTCCCCCCATCTCTCTCTCTCTCTCTCTCTCTCTCTCTCCATTTTGTGAGCAGTGTGAAGCAGCAGCTGCCGCCACATGAGGGATACGGGGACTTATTATTTTGATCCAGCTCGTGGTCGGTGAGTCCGATTCACAAATGGTTAAACTCCCTGAAATGATGTCTTCTTTTTTTTCTTTATTTTTTTTTCTTTTTTTAATTCGTTCATTCAATCCCAATCTTTGACTAAAGATCTCAAGTTTTGCACGAAGGCAATCCAAAAACAGATATGCGACCAATCATCTAAAAGAAAAGTAGAAACAAACAGGTTTTGTTAGTTTGATAATTAAGTGCGTCGAACCAATGAAGTGAACTCCTCTTAATGAACAGTTCATTCAGAGGCTTGTTTGCTGTTTCTTATCGATTCCTCTTGGCTTGTTTTTGTTCATTCATAAAGCTGCAGAAAGCGTGTTTGCATAAAACAGCCGCTTGATAATTATAATGCACACTCTCATTAAGTCTCATAAGAGTCCAAACCGTGTTGTAATAGACTTTAATGTGTTTAAAACTTTGTAATGTTGCTATGTAGAGATAAAAAAAAATCATTATTGGAAAAGTTAATTTGTTCCTCAGTTAATTCAAGAAGAATGTGATAACATTGAAAGCTCAGGTAAAGTTAAACATTGAGGTGTTTTTAAAAAAAAGTATTTTGAAAGTCTATATTTTTGAGGTTTCTAGTTGTTTATCTTGATTCAATTTTGTACAGTTATGATATGATTTTGTTGTTTTGACAGTAGAAAACAAAAAGCATAGGGTCATTTTTGGTGCATACAGCACATATTTACAGTCAGACCAGCTTGAATAATATTTCTCAGTTTGAATCAACACATATGAATAACTGTAATGTTGACCTTCAGTTCTTGATCACACACACAGAACTCAACTCTTCTCTTGAAACTTTCCCACCTCCTCTGCTCTAACACCCCCCCCCCCCCCCCCCCCCAAAAAAAAGAACCCATAAAAAGTTTCAGTAGGAAAACAAGTGAAACACATTCACCATACTTGATCAGTGAGGTCGTGGTGAAGGTGAAAACGTGCTGCTGTTAAATAGATTCACCCACAGACTGGTTCTGTTGTTGTTGTTGTTGTGATGAACTCAGATCATTCAATACAGAAAAGAAACTGAATTTGAAATATGTGTTACTATAACAACCATCACTGATGAGTTTCAGCCAGTGGAGGAAAGTCATTAAACACATTTAATACTGATACTGCACTTATTCCTCCACTTCATATATCTTACAGTCAGTATAGTTACTGGGCAGATTCTAAATATGATGATTTTATGAACTATGATACATTGTTACAGATTAAACTGTATGATAAAACATTCAAATCAGCTCCACCTTAATCAGCTACATCACTAAAATAACATATCTGTACATAAATGAGTCTACAGTAGTGAAAATAGTAATTAAAGAATATTATATTCAATAATTAATACAGGAGCTTTTTAAAAAACTTTTCATATTGTAAAATGTCTAATAGTATAATTGTTTTCAGGTATTTTATTTTGAAGTCATACTTTATATGTCTACACATTTCTCTCCTTCTGAGAGTTTTGTGGCCTTTATTCCACATTGAACACACTGTCAGTATGAGCTCTAATGAAGCTACAATTATATTAATTATATCATAAATCCATCAAACAGAAAGCAGGTTTTTTTAACCCTTCTCTACAATCTCTCCCTCAATCACAAATAACCTTTTACTCACGTTTTTTAATCTTACGCTTCCATCTCAGCCGCTGAGAGAGAACATCCTGTTTCCGTGATGTCAGAACAGGAAGTGAAGCGTACACATGGCGAAGTTAATTGAAAGCGTTTCAATGGTTTGAAACTCAAACGTGAAATAAAATGTTTCCTGAATTTGGCCGAAAATTAGTCCGAATTTCAGAATTCTTTCGGTGAGAAATTGTCAAACATGTTAGTTCTGCTTTGTTCAGCTTGGTCCAGCTTTATTGAGGCTGTTACGTGATTATAATTAATGAAATATTTATTCTGAAAATGCTTTTTTTTCATTTAGAAATTTTCCATTTTTTTTATTAGCCTGACTTATTTAATATCTTTGGGAATCTGAGGATAGAATGTCTAACTCTGATTATGAACAAATTATACAAATTCTTCTTTAGTAGCAACAAATCAGTGTTTTAGAGCTTCTAAATGAAGAGCTCTCACTGATTTTGAGTAAAAAACTGTCAAACTTTTGTATGCTGAGTCAAATCTTTGTGTTAAACTAAAATCTTCATGACTATTTTGGCCTAAGAATGAATGAATGAAGTCCTGCTGAGTCAGTTAACAGCAACACCTCTCATATACTTACTGTAGGAAATGTAAAGGCCTTGTTTTTCATAACCCCAATATGTATTTATATTTTTATCTTATAGGTCAGAATGGGATCAGCCCAATTATCCTGACTGAAGCTTTTTATGGAGCCACATCAGGAAGATGACTGTGGTAAGACTGAAAGCTCAGGGTAAAAGCTAGTAAGTGGACATTGAGATGGGTTTTTTGGTTGAATTTTAAAAGTATATATTTTTGGGGTTTAGGGTCAAATTTTGTTTAGTTTATGGATCTGATTTTATTGTATTAACAGTAGAAAACAAACACCAAATAGAGCTCATAGGGTCATTTTTTGTACATATTTGTATGTATACAGGATATATTTACAATAAGATCTGCTTATACAATATTTATCAGTTTGAATCAACTGTACATTCAACTTTCCACCAATCACAGCAGCTCAGTCCAAAAAGACAGAGGCTGGTTTTACTGAGACTGAAAGTAGAAAACAATATTTACATATTCATAGACTCACAATATTTCAATAAGACATTTGAACTTGTCTTTATGGTTAAAAGCATAATAGAAACAAATCAGAGTATTTTAGATTAAGGGATTTAATTATTTTTTTGCATTTCTAGCTCTTATAGATTATTGTTGTCAATGTGCAGTCATGTTTCTTGTGTTATCCAGAGCCTGTGTGTCGTGCTCTCTGCCATCCTGCTCGCTACATTCTTACTTTAATTGAATGAATGTGATTTGAACGGATGATTTATTCCCAGTATAATGAGGTGGAGACTGGAGCTTGGTTAATCATCACACAAATACAGTAACACTGAGACACTGTGAGAAGTAAATGAGCTACAGTCCTGCAGTCATGTCAGAGTGGACATTATTTTCATTTTTTTAACTATTTCATACATTTCTCTTACAGTAGAATTTACCGTGAAAAAATAAATCTCTAAGTTTACTAAAGTAACTGACATCAAGCAGACACGTAACTTTGCATTTTTTCAGATTTAAAGTATTAAAACGATTGTATGAAAACACATTTTTATGGTGATGATGGAACATTTTGTTAACACTTTTTGGACTTTAAGAGTTTTAAAGTGAAAACCTAAATACCAAAAATTGTTAATTATTTGTAGTTCATAACAGGAAGTTTAATGTGCTGCATCCTATTGGTCAGACTTTTTATTTTTCCTTGTTCTTGTTTTCTCCATGCAGATGTTCATCAACACATCTGGGAAATAACAAAGGTCAACTCACCTCTGTGTTGCCGTACAGATGCTGGAAACACTGTTCAGCTGTGGCCAAAAAAACCCACCTTAACTCAAGGTTCTCTTACTAGTTTTCTCCAATGCTTTTGACCACATTTCATGACCATTCCGAGCACCAAACACAAAGATTTGAAAGCTCCAGAAAAAGCAAATAAGTAGAATTCTCAAGGTCTATTTAATAGCTATTGTGGAGCTTTCATTCATATCATATGATCTTCATCGACAGATGTATTTGTTTGAATTTCTATCTTTTCTGAGCCCTTTAGGGACTTCTCGTCACCCGCTGATGAAGATCATGTGGTATGATCACTTCTACTAAACAAACTTTGAGGTAAGATTATTATATTTACATAGCTAAGAAATTTGTAAGGAAAGGTTGTGTAGAAGAAGCGCACATCTGGAATAAGAAAGAAGGTGCTGGACCAAATAACTAAATCTGTAACAGCAGAAAACAAGCAGAAGTTGACCTGCTCTCACTTGTGACATCATATTACATTCTACCTGCTGCAGGAGCTGCAGTGTAAGACTTTCTCATGACATTTAGTGAAGCATTCTTGCAAACAGATGTGTGATATGTGTTGATAAGTTTATTTGAATGAATGAGATTAGTCATTGACATTTTTTCTGCACTCTAAAGAACAGAACACACACACACACACACACACACACACATGAAATTACATTTTGGGCGGGTGTTATCAGGTGAGTGCACATGTGTGTTGGCTCACATCTGGCCAGCTTTTATCGAAAGGAACAAACCTGTCTGAATAGTTGTCCATTTGTTTAATAAGCCACTAAGAGTGTCATTATGTCCACACACACTGTAGTGAATAAGTGAATTCAGGCTCTGAGCTCAGACTCACTGCTAACAGGTCAACTAGTTTAATTGTCTATACTGTAAACATACAGGCACTAACTATCTCCTGCATGCTGATGGTGGATCTCATTAGTCCAGAAGCAGATGTTCTTTTTCTCTTCTTGTTTCAGCAAATATGCATAAAAACATCTGACTAAATGAAATCAACACATTTTAAATGCAGAAATGGAAGAGCGTGTACACATGATGCACAAGTCGTTCCTTTGAGACGGCAAGTGGGCATGATGGGATGTTTTTTTTGAGGGGGAAAGAAAGGGGAGGAAGTGTCTTGATTTATAAAGGAACTAATTATAATCAGTTTGATTCAGGTTACATTTTATTAAAGGAATTCAAGATTCTGGTGTTTGCCTTATCCTATAAAATGCAGATGTGGACATACAGATGTTTGACACAGGTGTCTCAAGTCATGTCATATTTTTTTTGTAAGTAACTGGCAGATTTGTGCGGTTTGGTCTCGCTACTACAAAACACACATTTCTGGTTTACATTATGGACAGAAAATGGAAATCTTTTGTTTGTTCAATTTGGGAGAAAAAAACCCCCAAAACGCTGCTGCCTGGATGTCATTATTTGGATTTGAATGAGGGGCTCTTTCTGCCTCAGCTGCCTCATCATTACAGTTCAGGCCCGCCTAATGAGGACTGTTCCTCCTTTCTCTCTGTCTGTTTGCTTCTGCAGGACTGGGCTGAAGTTACATGAGATGTTTTGTACCTGCAGGCTCTGGAGAAGGAACACCACTCCTTAAAAAATGCAGCAGAGGGAAAACCTGACTTGAGATTTGTTGCGTAGGTAAAAGACTTTGCAGACATTAAAAACAGCATTGTGGAGTTTCTAAATAACTCTTCTTGGTTCTTTTTTTATATTGTGAGTTCATAAATAAATAAATAAATTGTTCCATCACTTGTTTCTTCAGTCTGACCAAGTGATTCTAGCCTCATTTTGCACTTTGACCTGAAATCCTTGATTTAGCATCAGTTGATAAGATCCTACCATAAATATAAAACAATGCCACAACCCCAAATTTCTTTTGTCTTTACTAGTCTCAACAAAAATGTTTCTCCATCTACTGAGAGGTTGCTGTGAAACTCTGATCTTAAAATTAAACAGCTACATTGTTCTATAGTTCCCTTTTTGTCCACAATTCCCATGAAAACACTGAAATCTTGATGTTGTTAGTCTGTTTTTTGTAGCTTCCAGCCCTAAACCTATCCTACTGTGGATCTACATGTTTAAAAGCATGTTATAAATATAGTTTCATTGATAAAGAGTTAGCTGGGCACTGTCATTTTAAACAAATGCCACTCAAACATGAGGAAACATGTGCATTTTGTTGGGGACTACTTTCAGCTGGGGATGAATACAAATTTGTTGTTTTAGCTAGTATTACGGAATAATGGTGGCGTTCTACAGCACAGAGGAGTAATATATCACTTATTACACATAATATCTGTTGGTTTTAGTCTTTCCATGACATTTATTGACTGAAATAAAGAAATAAATGAGCACACACATGATTTAAAGCTTAATTTGTATGTTAAAAAAATGCCCTGAAGCTTATCACTGACTTCAGACACAGATAGAACTTTTCTCTGTGTTCATAATAAAAAAATGTTGATTCCTCTAATCTTTCAGTTAAACATTGCACATAAATGGAAAGCTTTGAAGGGCTTTTGAGCTTATGTGACTCAGCTCTGTGGAGAGTTGGGATGTGAAATGACCCCCAGCGTAGCGTTAGCATACAGACAAACATCCATACTGTTCCTCTGTCACCTTTTTTGACCTCTTTGGTGGGTGAACAGCCGTCGTTTGGAGCGCGATTCTATCTTAAACATGTAGTTTGAAGGCAAAATAGTGGTTAGGATGGGCTATAACCCCTGAAGCTCCATTTAAATATAGAAACGTGTACACCTAAAGCTGACAGTGTGATGTACTCATTTAGGAACTTGTTTTGTTCATGTTGAAGCAGTCCTGTTTGTTTGCAGCACAGATGTAGATAGAAAGTGAGGTTTTTTCCCATAGAAAAGCATTAGAAGCTCATAACACATCATTTCAAAGTTATTCTCCAGTCATATTACATTACAAGCAACACAATGCAGTGATCGAACACTACCTGTAAAGAGGAAGCAGAAAAAGGACTTTGAGGAAGAAAAGATAAACATTAACCCCTTCTACATTTTTTATCTCCTCCTTCTTCTGCATTCCCGCCCAATTCACCCTGTTTCTCCACAGCCTTTGACCTCCGCCCTATCAACCCCTCCCCCCAAACCCACACACACACACACACACCCACACACCCACAAGGGAAGACTGTTAACAGGGTCTTGTGATGCCATTGAGTGTTAGGAAGTGCAAGAGTACAAACAAAAGAGTCATTTCCTAATTTCCCTTTGCCCAAGGTGTACTAGAGGACAAATATATATGTAACACTAACTAGTTTTTTACATTTTATACTACTTTCTACTTTTACTCTACCAGATTTCTGAGGGAAAAACTGAACTTTTTGCTCTGCTGCATTTATTTGAAAGTTATTTTACATTTTAAGATTTTCTATTCACCTATTATCACCTCATAAATGATGATGTTATAAATAAAACTGTGTTAGAAATAGTTAAATTAGTGGAGCTGCAATGATTGATCTATTAATAAAGAGGTGCATCAACACCAACATACTTATTGTCATTTTTTAAACAAAGAACAAAAACATTTGATAGTTCCAGCTTCTTAAATATGAGAATTTACCACTTCTCCTTATTTGTAACATTAAAAATAATTATTAGAGCAGTTCTAATAATAATACATTCATTTGAAACAGTGTAAAACTCAGAGGAGCAATTATTCTGCATTATGAAAACTTTAACTTTTGTTGCTTTAAACACATTTTGCTTGAATTAAGTGACATTTTTAATGCAGGATCATTTGAAATTGTTACATTTACATAAGTGAAGTGTCTCCTCCACATGTGCTTATTCAATCACTCTCAGCCAGTACACAATGTGTACACAATGAACACACAAAGACCAAACTTAACTCTTACATACAGTTCCGGTCAAATTTGACCCGTTTTGACATTTGACAAAAAAAAAACCCAAATGTTTTTTTAATCCTGAAATTTGATGATTTTTCCTTAAAAAAAATCCCAAAATGCACAAAAATGTAAATATTTTAAAATGTTATACTTTTGTATAATAGGTGGGTTAAATTGAACCTGTATCTATTGACATGTGTTTTATTGAAATGAAGAGTGAATAGTTTGAATCATTCTGTTTATGATGTAGCAGTGAAGACTGATGGCTCTAATGGTTCTACAATAAACCCCACACTCTACATAAAATACATTTCCATCATTATGTCTATGTTATATTTTCATGTCTTATAAAATAGGACATGATATTGTGTGATAGGAGCTGTTTAGTGGTGTAAAAGCTAAAAATATACACTCTCTCTGCTCTCTGAAACATGAATCAAGGTTTAATCACATTTATTGATCAATCAGATCAACTATTGATGCTTTCTAAACACATCTGTGGTTTAAAATTTGGTATAGACACTTTTTATGGGGAGTCTTAGACCGAGACCTGGGTGCAGCATATGAACAGTATGTAAGGGTTAACTGTAGTTGTTATCATTTTATCCATCAAGGGTGTGAAACTCTTAAAACCTGCTGCACCTGTTGCAATTTAGATTGTTGACTATATATTTCAATTAAAAAAGCAGTTCTAGAGAGGCTACAAACAACAGTATTTCTCACTGCTAAAGACTGATATTTTAGACCAGATTAAATGTGTGAGTTTCAATGTGTGGGTTATATATGAAGGAGAAATACAGCAAACAGGTACTGCTGTTAGGTTGAAGAACAGATAAGCAGAAAGGAATTTTCAGTTTACACAGGAGTTGGGGTTAAGAGGTGAAGGAGAAGGGAAATTATGAAACTATTAGTGAGGAAGTTTATTATTATTTTTGGAGCACAGATTATAGGGTGATTGAGTGGGCTCAAAACAGTCAGACTCCAAAAACTATAGTCTAAAATTTCTGCAGAAAAATATACTTAAAAAAAAAAAGTTTTAGAAAACCTGTCCGAAGCTTGTCTGATGACTTGTACGATTATTAAATCTTTCTGGTCTTGGTGAATAATTTAATTGGTGTCTATTGACAGCTGAATTTGTTCCCCCTAAATTCAATAAAACATCAACCAATCAACATCAAACTAACAAAAAAACATTAAAAACGATTTTTCTTCACTTCAACATTGGACACAAGTCACTCACTCACATTACCTTCATTCTAAAAGCCTCGAAATACCTTGGACCTTATTTTGGTTATTTGACCCTTGGAAACCCTAGCCTGTGACCTCACCAGCTTCCCTGTGAACAGTGTGTGTGTGTGTGTGTGTGTGTGTGTGTGTGTGTGTGTGTGTATTGTGTGTGTGTGTGTGTGTGTGTGTGTGAGAGAGAGAGTTTCAGAGAAAGAAAAAGAAAGAGGGGGGTTGGGAAGAAGGGTTCAAGCCATCTCAGGACAGAGGGTGTGTGAGAGAGAGGGGAGAATCTTAACTTGTATGTCCTCAAACAGCTGGAGTGGTAGAGGTAGGATGAAATGAAGAGATTCAAGCAGGAGTGTGATGTGACTTCACCATGAAGAAGATCATGAAGCTACATTCAACCACCCTGACATACACCCCATACATAATAGCATAATTACTGTGTGTTCCCATTCTTCTTCTTCTCACTGCTCTTCAGGCACTTTAATCTAATAAAGATATTGCTGTGAGTAAGATGTGTCACACTTGTGCTTATAATATTAATGTGATAATTAGATGAAGTTAAGATGAACAGGTTTTCAGGTAATGTTATTCATCTATTCATTCTCAGGACTGAAACAAACATGCTAATACATATATATTCAAATACCATTCAAATTATTATGAAAGATACAATTACTTAAATCAATAGCTCATAGAGCATAGAAATTCATTGAGAAGCTATGTGAGCACTATTTCATCTGATTCACTCAACAATGGCGGATTTCTTCCTTTAAAAAAATAGTAATGCTTTTAAGATGAAAGTGTATGATTTGTTAGTATCTTCTATTGTGAGGCAACAGTTACTCTACTGCCAGTTTGAGAGTTTGGCTCCATTTTGAGAGCATAGGAGCCATTTTCTAACCAAGCGAGCGCGCTTGAGTGCCACGTTGCCTCCGGGCGTCAACAGTTTGGCTACAAAGTCTAAATTGTCTCTTGCACGGAGGAAAAAACCGTTTAAAAAACCTCAAATATGGACATGTCGAATTTTTTACCAACACGGGAAAGCGTGAGATAGGCACACAATGCACGCACACAGCGCAAATGTGAACCACAGCCAAACTCTGTAGGGCTGTGTGTGTGTATGTGTGTGTGTGTGTGTGTGTGTGGGAGAGGCAGGCCCGTGCATCAGTCACTGCCTCCATTTTGAGAAGCCTCCATCCACGCAGAGGGGGCGCGTGGTGTGTGTGTGGTGCTGTAGACTGCGCCATACTGCCATTTCCTTTGCGCCCCCTACTCCACTCACACACACACACACACGCGCGCACATATGACAAAACGGACAAAGCATGAAGCTATATGCTCCTGCTTGGTGGGGCGCACACTGCTCAAGTTGGATTATAACTGTGGCCGTCGCCTGTTGGAAGCCGTGACCCTTGCGAGCAACTTAAAAAGCCCAACAATTGTAGAAAGTGGCTGAAAAGCAGAGGGGCGGTGCAGAGTTTAACGTAAACTACGAGCTTCCCCGCCCGCCTCCAGCACAACGGCACGGACTGTGCTGTAATAACACGCTGCCGCCGCCATATATGATACATTGTTTCAGTTAATGGGGCTCTGGGGCAACAATGTATCACAGTCACTGGATGGGTTTCCGCAGGTTGCAGTAGCAGCGCCCTCGCGGCCCCTGAAACCAAAATGGGGCCCTGGACCTTTTGTTCCGCCGCCCCAAACAGCCTGAGGTTCACCATAGGTCATTTATGTAACATCAGGACTACTAACTTCTTTACCACGCATCATATTCACCAGAGGGCGGCAACAGCAGAGAGGTTGGGTGGGGGGGGGGGGGGGGGGGTGCTATGCTATAGAATTAGCAGGCGGTGTCTTGTTATTTAAATTGGGAGAAAGTTGTGAGCACCTAGGCCTTAGTGGGGGAGGGGGGTGCAGGGCGACGTGAGTGGAGGCAATAAAAACAGCTCGACGCCCAAAGGTTGTCTTCTCTTAGCTTGAAGCTGACATTACTGAGAGGTGAAGGAAGTCTCGTGTGTCTATACTATAGCCCAATGTTCGCCTGCACGAGCTGAAGAGCATAAAGCGCATGTGTGGCTACGTCGTGTTACATAAAAACCCCAAACTGCCCCGCGCGCACGTACAGTCCAGTACAGTACAGTACAGGATGGCGCGAGCACAGCGCGGAATTAGGGGTCTCGGGTTGTGTGCCCAGGCGCGTGCACACACACACATATATATATGTATACACACGCGCGCACTCACCCTAGGATGAGAGGGGATGCCCCCTCCCCTTCCTTCCCTCCCTCTCTAACCTACTCCAAATAACCACGTGGTTTCCTCTTTGCAAACAAAAAAAAAAAAACGTGAATTGGAGTCGGTGGAGGGGCGGCGTCACCATCTGCCGGCAGCAGGCGGATCGCTGAGAGAGAGGGAAGGGTAGAGATCTAGAGAGAGAGAGAGAGAGAGAGAGAGAAAAACATTTCTCCCGACCTGATATCCCGCCATAGTTTTTCCCACTCTTCCACCATAGACCCATCATCAAATCCACCCAGTGCAACCCACCTTCCTCCACAGCGCGATAGAAAGGCTGCTGCTTTATTCGCCTGCTGGGGCCGGCTGCAAGTCAAGGGATTTCATTTCTCCTCCTGCTCCACTTATTCATCTGGATTTACAGCTAGAGTCAGCGTTACCATCTATTTTTACACTTTTTTTTGAAATCTCTTTTTGTTTCATTTTTTTTGTTTAGTTTGCCGCCGAGAATTAACATTTGTTTCGTAGTGTATCTTTCTTTTTAATCTTTGTTTCCCCCCTTTTTTTAGACGTTCTTGCCCTCTATAGCGTGATTTCCACTTTCAGTTAGTGTGGCAAGTGTGACAATATCTTGTTGCGCTATTAACAAATTCAGCAGAGAAACTTTTTTATTTTGCTGGCTTTGATTTCAGTTATTTCGAGCTTTGTTTTTTTTTTGGGACTTGGAAAAACAATTTTCCACCATGCACAAGCTGTACATTGGGAATCTAGGCGAAAGCGTGACTGCCGAGGACTTAGGAAAAACCTTTGACGACCACAAGATCCCATACTCCGGACAGTTTCTCATGAAAACCGGCTATGCGTTTGTGGATTGTCCGGACGATCAATGGGCCATGAAGGCTATCGAGACGTTTTCTGGTGAGTTAAGGTGGACTACTGGCCACCAAAGACCCTCTTCCACCTTTAGTTTCATTCATTCTGAAGGCGAGCCGTAGACACCGGTGTATCACCACGAGTGCATGCCCACATTGAGCGGTGTGTGCCCCACTTCCACTCCCAGTCAACCTCCGAGGCTCTTTACATTAACATGCTGGATAAAAATAAATCCACACAATTATTTAACTGCTGAATGAATCGTGGTGTGTGTGTGTGTGTGGAGAGCTACACGCCCAGGGGGGAGCCATTCAACTTTTGCAGGGGGGAGGGACACACGTAGTGTAAACGTAAAGCTATACAGTAAAGCCTCAGCGAACGTAAAGCACTAGCCTACTCTACTATATTGCTATTTAACCAATGGAGGTCATGTACAATGCTGTGATAAACAAGGCTCGTCCTTTTTCGGCCTAAAAATGTGAATGTGAGTGATTTTTTTCATGTGCTTCTTTTCCTGTGATATAGAATGAAACCTTGCTGGTTCCCCTCCCCCTTTAAGCCGGCACTCCACTATGACAAAGATAGAAAAATATCTTACCCTGTCTACTCACCGAAACAGGCCTCACAACCGGCATTCATCCAAAAATCGCCTAGCTGCACCATTGTTGTAAAAGCTTGCTTCAGACGAAGGCTCGGCTGCTTTTTTTTAATTTAAAGGGCCGTTTCTCTGTATTCTCATGATTTCCTACATATGTAACGTGAGGAGCCAAGGTCGCCATGCCAGTCAGCTCCCCTCTGCCTCCTCAACATGAAACCTCACCAAACACCCAAACTCCCCAAGACACACTCCCTCTGCGTAGCAAGCACAGTGGACTTTACCGTTTACACACAAACATGGCCGGTCAGTGTACATAAAATAAACCTACGTCTAGCTGTCACAGTGTATCTCTTGAGGTTTTGAGGAGCTCATTATAAGGCAGATATTAACATGCCTACACACTTTACTTCCACTGTTCCACGACTTTTTCAGCTAGCTAGTGTTTTAAGCACACCTGCACATTCCCGCCTTCTCTTCTTCGTTTCTGTTTTTTCTACTTCTTTAAATAAGTCGCAGCTTTAAAGTTAGCAGTGAGGGGTCCTCCACTGTAGCAACGCACCCCCGAATACAGGATATTCCCACCATAGACCTGCAGTATAGCACAGGCCTACAAACAGTTAGCATGTAGCCACAGTGTGTGTCTCAACCTCGGCTCTTTTCTCTTTATTTTCAGGTAAAGTGGAACTTCAAGGGAAACGTATTGAGGTCGAGCACTCCGTCCCCAAGAAGCAAAGGTACTAAACAGCATTCAGCACTGTGTCACCCCCCTTCTTCTTCTTCTTCCTCTTCTTCCTCTTCTTCTTCCTCCTCCTCTTCCTCCTCATCCCCTTCTCCAAGACCCCCTTTTTTCATGTGTTGCATCACCTTGTTCAGGCCTTTCTTTAATGGAGTTATCACTGTATACAACTACTTAACTCATGTGCATTAAGTGGCAGAGAATTTGTTTGAAACGTTCCTTTTGTGTGTGTGTGTGTTTGGAGCCATATTCGAAGCTGTTTCGGCTGCTACTTTAGGGCTTGTGTTGGTTGTGACTGTGTTGAGCTTCAACTTTGTCGGCCATTGCTGTGAATCTGAAGCTGTCACTGCTTTAGCTGGAGCTGCTCCCCGCCGTGCTGTGTGGTGCAGTTCAGGGTTTTTTAGTTTTTTTTAAACTCCTCATTTGAAAACGCTGGCGTTGTTTGAGTGGTGTTGGGTGAAGCCAGTAAGCATGTACAGATAATATTCTTCGCTAGGTCATCACATTAGGATAGAAGCACGTCCTGTAAGCTTGGCAGGCTGCAGGCCAGTCTGTCATGAAGCCCGCAGTTTTTACACTCACTTAACATAAGATTCAGAATTACACAGGATAATATGCATTAAGGGAAACGTGTGTTTATATCTCGTATAACTTTTAAAAGTCTGTTTTTGGAGTGCATGCTTCATTATTAATATTTACTCATACACATAGTTTTCATGCATGTACTTATCCACAAAATTGGTGTGGTGTGTGTGCCTGTGAATGCTTAATTTAATTAAACATCTGGCTGCGAATTATTAAAAAAAACTACTTCTACTAGTCATTATGACGGATTAACGTTCAATTGAGGCTAATAATAATTTATTTAATTTACTTCTGACTTGTTAAAATATTTCCAGCAGAGGTGTGGATGTTTACTTTGTGTGACTCGAGTCTTAATAGTTTCAAAATGTTCAATAAATCGAGCACAGCACTTGTGTGAATTCTCACAGTTTTCTCGTAAAATCACAACAATGTGTTTGGAGGGTTTTTTTTTAATGGAGTATAATTGTAATATTTTTATATTACTTTCAGCCCCTTTTGTTTTTCTTCTTAGTTGTGAAATTAAAGCAGGGCTGTGGTGTTGAATATTTTGCACATTTGGTTCATCCGCACAGCATTTTAATGGAGGAAAAAAAATAGAAGCTGTAGTTTTAATATTTAAAAAAAAAAAGGGGGATTTTCAGGGTCCAGAAGGATAAACTGAAGTCCACTGTAGATCAGCTGCTCTGTGCTAAGAGCCAGACTTGACCTGCTTTAAACAGTATTATGGAATTCGCCTATAGACCATCATTCATGCCTGTAACCTTTGGCACAGATACGAGGTGAGCAGTCAGCACAGCTCTCCATGTTCCGCCATTTGGCCACATGTGTGCGTATGTGTGTGTATCCCATGATCAAAATGGCCTGTGAGCTTAGTTTTCATCATATTGGATCCACTTTTAGCTCTAAATAAATAATCACATTTATTTCTAATTTCCACTCGTGTGCTTTTGTGACAATCTTAGCTAAATACTTAAATTTGAGCTGGTTTTGTGCGCCCGCCCTGCGCCACGAGAACACACCAAGCAATGTTGCAACATGGATACTTGGCGCAAAAAAAACAAGGGGAGAATGAGGGTGGGGGGGCACAGTGTGATCTTTATGTAAATGAATGGCTGTGAAGCAGTGAGTCTGAATCACGTAGGAGTCAAACTAAAGAAACAGGTCACTTGCAATGCTCAGGGAACCAACATGGCAGCAGGCTGTAATTTCTTCTAATCACCCAGCGGGTCGGCAAATTATTCTGATGGCGCTGCCGTTTTGTGCTCAGAGCGTCCCAGACCTTCTCTGTGATAACCTTGAAGAGCCATAATGATAAAAGGTGATTTGTGAGTAAGGGAAGGGGGGAAGGGGGGCCCATCGTGGGTGAGCTCAAGCCTTTACCGTGGCTCTCTCCACACAAAACACGTGGTGCGTCCACGCAAAGAGTAGTCACTCCACGTCAGGCAGGTGAGGGCAAAATGGCGAGGCAGTGAATGAAGCAGGAGCACAGTGGAGGCTGTTGGGGCTTCACTGCGTGTCGTTCCGGGTCTGCTGAGCGCGCCCGGCTCGCCCTGTGCTCCACAGCCACTGGCCTACTTCACATGTTTCAATATTTCTATGTGAAAGCAGACAATTCATATCGAGGGAGGGAGAAGGGAGGAGGGGGTTGGTAGTGGTGGAGGGGGGTGGAAATATATATATTTTTGGAAGCCCAATCTTAAAATGGCCGTTCATACACTCCCAACAAGCCACAGGCACATTATCCAAAAAAAAAAAAAAAAGATGTGCCAAATAATTGTGCTTAAATATTGATGTCAAACATCTGCTCAGCTGTTCAACTGTCCGCGCACATGTGAGACGTTTGAGTCCACACACATTTACTTCATTATTTTGTAAATGTTTTTTAAAAAACCCTCCAACAACTGTTTAAAGTCCCTCCAACAACTGTTTAAAGTGTTACAGTAGTGTAGTAGCGTTTTTATTAATGGACGTCAATGTGAACAAACAGACGAGAAGATCCAGAAAAAAAACCAAAACAAAAAAACTGTGAGGGTGGTGTAGTTTTATTTATTTATATATATTTCACAGAAATAGTGTCAAGCTGCTCCTGTAATCCTTTTCTTTTTAGTATTATTATTTTTGAAATCTGTCTGTATTCTTGTAAAAAGTCAGTGTGTGTGTTAGTGTGTTAGTGTGTGTGTGTGTGTGTGTGTATGTGTGAGAGAGAGTTTGGAGGTCAGTTGTTGCTGTTTGTATGACTGCTGGCTGCTGTGTGGACTCTCATCAAGTCAATCAGCTGTGTTGGATCCTTTACTGCACACCTCCAATAGAAATATGTGTGTTAAAAAACGCTATGAAGTTACTGTGATGCTTGTACATGGATCCAAACTGGAGGTGTGTGTAGCCTGTGTGTGTGTGTGTGTGTGTGTGTGTGGGAGGGAGGGGCGTGTATTTAGAGGGAACAAACCCTTTTTTTCTCTTTCTTTTTTTTTTAAAGGGGGGGAGGGGGCCGCCTAGAAGTTCTAGAGTTCAATTCCTCCTTTCTGTTCTGTTCAAAGTGTCTCTGCTGAGCCCTTACAGGCTGCAGGGGGCGCCGCCCCTGACTGCTGCTGACCCCTGACCATGTTATGGACATGTACTGCGTGTGTGTGTGCGTGTGTGTGTGTGTGTGTGTATTAAAGGGACGTGCCAGTGAAAGATTGAGGGGTTTTGCGTTTGAGAGACGGCGATAATATTCATCATGAAGTTTGACTGAAATGTGTGTCAGGCTTGCAGAGGTTTGTGGGAGGTCAGATAGAGTGGAGGGTGGGGAGCTGGATTGTGTGTGTGTGTGTGTGTGTGTGTGTGTGTGTGTGAGGAGGGGGTTGGGGGTGGGTAAATGGTGGGGGGGAGGAAGGGAGGGTGTTCAGAGGGAACAAGCCATTGGCCCTTTTGGAAGGAAGATAACGTATAGAATGGCAGTATGTGTGAGCGTAAAGACAAGCAGCAGCAGCAGCAGCTCGACAAATGAATGAATCTTCTGCTTGTGAAATGAAGATTAACTGATTTGATCTGCAAAGCCTCAATTTCAACAGTATCTCTAATTTTTTATTTATTAAAAAAAACAGTTAAAATCTCCTGAATCCTTCATGTAAAAAGACAAACCGAGCACATAACATCACTTTACTTTAATTTCTTTAAAGGCTGCGTAGAGATGATGTGTTTATATCTTTTTTGATTTCCAAATGTGACACAAGAAACAGTCGCAGCAAATTCTATGAATTAGAGAAATGTTTATTAAAGGGGGGAAAAGTGTTTAAACAACCCAGTTTATGACTAATGTAATCCAATTATTTCTTTTAATTAGATTTAATTAAATTTAGAAAGTTTTCATTTGAGTCTTTTGGGGATTTTATTTTCTCTAATTAGATTTAATTTGTGTCTTTAATCCTGATTGACTGTCAGAGCACTACATGTGTGTTCATTTAAACTAAAACAGGAAAAAAAATTTGACCCCCATTTTGTAATATTTCCAGATTTAGGAGTGTGTGTGTGTGTGTGTGTGTGTGTGTGTGTGTGTGTGTGTTACAGTGTAGAAGTATTTAAGGCTTGATTATGGCAACTTCTGCCCTTTTGACATGAAATCCAGTTGTTATCTAGAGCTGGAGGCATTCTACAAATAAAATGAAAATTGGTCTGTGCTCTCGAGGAATAGAGCCCGTCCCCCCCCCCCCCCCCCCCCCGCTCACTCACCCCCACCCCTGCTGATAACTAGACTTGGATCTCCACAATATGCAGAACTCCATAAATGTTTCTATTTGATTAAGAATATAATAACCTGTTGTTTATATTATTCCCATAAATGAATTCCATATGACTCATGAGAAAGAAAAAACTCCATCCTGTGCTCCACATTCACTTTCATTCCCAGCCCCTTCCCATAATTGTCTTTGCATATGCTAAACTTCACTGTCAGTAAGCTTTAGATAATAGAACTAAAGAGGAGAGGAGGCGGCATTAAAAAACAATAGCATATAGCATCAGATTGGTAGTTTTCAGCGTTGCACCATGTGTTTGAATCCAGCATTTGTTCTGTAATATGATTGACAGCAACTTAATGAATTTGTCACTTCCTCTTTTGTAAACTTCCTCAAAACCAGCTGTACTTTCTCCTTTCCATCGTCACTGCTACAAAACAAGTCTCTGTCTCTTTATTATTTGCTGTAAACATGCTGGCAAACTCACTTATTATTACCCCCACTTTATTATTACTTATTAGTTGTTCTACAGTTAGAGCTCATCTTGTCTTTAGTTTGGATTCATTCTTCAGTCACTGCAACTCAATACCTTCTGCTGCAGGCGGCGAGTAACTGCTGCTTATTCTACACCAGACTTCATTCAAAAAACCTGCAATTTTACAGCTAAAGTGAAAAAACTACCACAAGCTGTAAAGCTTGATAAGAAACTTGCAGAAACGGTTATTGTTAGATAGAGGGAGAAAAAAAAATCAAATTTGCTATTGGATTGAAGTTTCTCATCTCAGAACATAAAAAACAACTAAGCATCTTTTAGTTGTTGTCTCTATTTTTAATCCTTGTGTGTTCTAGTTAGCGCTGCCAGATTCGCTCACTGTTTTTTCTTTTACATCTACAAATAATTGTAAGGTGTTACTAAGCCAGCTGGAATACCAATACCAATGCTTGTTTTCTGTCCACGACTGTGAGTGTAAATTCAAAATCTGCCCCCCCCCCCCATTCTGCTCTCGTAACCTATATTCCATCTCCATCCATCCATCCATCCGTCCAATTTCATCAAACCGAAGCAACGCCGCTTGCTTTAGTGAGTCACTCCTTCTGTCCTCCATCCCTCCATCATTTCCAGCCCCATTAGTACGACTTATATTTCAAAACACACAAACACACCACACATGCATAGGTATTTCTGCGTATTAGATTTTAGCTTATGTAGAATTAACAAAAATAGTAACACATCTTCCTCCATATCTCTTCTTCTAAATGTGCCTCATAATGAACCATCCAACAGCTCATACATGGTTTGAATAGAAAGAAAAGAAACATGGAGGACAGATGAGGGAGCCTCTATGTCCAATCAAAAAATATGATGTCACTTCCAGATATGAGCTTATAATGTTAAACAGCTGCTGGTGTTCTCT